>JAKSZT010054171.1:1823973-1855579 GCA_026826555.1 Tolypeutes matacus | reverse complement strand
CCAGAGTTGCTGAGGAGATGGAGAGGAAATAATAGATGTAAAATGGGGCATTTTGGGGACATTGGAATTATTCTGCATGACATTGAGTAATGGATACAAGTCATTATACATTTTGTCAAAACCTATACAATTTTGCATTGCAAAGTATAATCCATAATGCAAACTGTAGATCATGGTTATTAACAATACTTCAATATGTGTTAATCACTTGGAATAAATGTACCACACTAAAGAAAGATGTTAATGAGGAAGAGTGAAGGAGGAGGAAGGGGTGAGGTATGTGGTTATTCCCTATAATTTTGATGTAATATTTATGCAATCTAAAGGTTCTTTAAAAATAAAAAATGTGTATATAAGCCTCCCTGGAACTTAAGGATTATTACCATGCACCAACTAGCAGTGCATCTGGAAAAAGACCTTGACTAGTTACAGTTTCTCTGTTCCTTGGAATGGTTGTTGTCCATCATCATCTCCTTGTTTGTTGTCCTGGGTGAGTCCAATGAACTGGAAAATAGGTGTTGCAATTCTGTTGAGATTCAGGGCCCAGCTGGCACATGGACAGCCAAAATATTTAAGTCTCTTGGACATACACCTGCCAACTTTAGTACTAACTATAGGTTCAATTAGAAAAGGCAGAAGAGTCATGTGTACGGAAACCACAAATGAGTCCAACTCTGTAACAGTGGGGAGCATAAATTCCCAAGTAGGGCTCACTTGTAGGGCACCAAACTCCTGAACTGTCTGCCTTGACTACAGTGTCTGGATGGCTCCAGAGCCCTCAGGAGCCCTGCTATTTGAGGCAACATTTACTTTAGCAGTAAATGAGAACCTGCTGAAATGTGCATAAGCATAACCTCTGGAGTGAGCTCCTGACTCACTTAATAGAGCACACAATTTATCCAAAGTGTACAAACAATATTATTTGATATAATCACATAGTTGTGCATTCATAATTTCAATCAATTTTAAAGTATTTTCATTATTTCAATAACAATAAAAATAAACGAAAAACAAATGAACAAACAAGGAAATTCCTCACCTTTCAATCTCTGTTTCCCCTGCTGTACATAGCTGCTATTTCTAGGTACTCTTGCACAATTATGTATTTGTTTATTAATCAGTTTTATTGAGATATATTCACATAACATATGATCTATCCAAAGAGTATAATCAATGGTTTATTTTTTTAGCTGTTAAAAAGTCCTTTATTGTAAAATTGTAAAATAAATAGAAAAATAGTTTGAAAGAAATTACAAATTTTAAACAAGAGTGAGAGGCCAGGTTAGATTAATATGATCAATTATAAAAAGATAGCATAGTAACAAGCATTTATAAATGTAAATAATAATTCAAATATAATACAAATTAATTAAAATAATTCTAATTTTTACATTACAACTCTATTGGACATAATAATCTCTAAGAATGAAATAAATTAATTGCTTAGTTATTTAATTTCCATTTAGGTCATAATTCTTTTTAGATAATCAAATTCCTATTTAGGAATTCTTCACATCTTATTAGAATGAATTACAGCAGATAATTTGCCAACTCATAATTGCATGAGGCAGAAAAACTAAAAATCTTGTTCAACAGTTGTCATGGTAAATCATTATTGATCCAGATAGATTATTTAATTAAAGACTATGAATAAGAAAGTATTAAAGAAAAATGAAGTATCCGAAAATAGATCTCTTCTCCAGCCCTTCTCAATTAAAATAAGTGTTTATTTTGTATGAAAAAAAAAAAAAAAAAACAGAATAGTGATCACAGGAACAATTTGTCAGTTGCACTAAGTAATTATTGTTCATATAATATAATGTTGTTATTTTACATTTATCCAGTTCCTCTAGATCTTTTTTGGTTACTATTTGCATGGAATACCTTTTTCCAACCTTTCACTTTTAACTTGTTTGTGTCCTCACGTCTGAGGTGGGTTGCTTGTAGAAAACATATAAGCGACTCATTTTTTAAAATCCGTTCTATCAGTCTATGTCTTTTGATTGAGGAGTTCAATCCATTAACATTCAGTGTTATTACTGTAAAGGCATTACTTCCTCCATTTTGTCCTTCAGCCCTTGGTTGCCATATCGTTCTATTGTCTGTGTTCTTATCTTTTAGTTTACCATTCCTAATAATCTTCATTTATAAACTCTTCTCAAAATCTCTCACCCTTGTTTTTCCCTTTCAGGTTGGAGCACCCCCTCTAGTATCTCTTGCAAATCTGGTCTTTTGGTAACATATTCTGTCAGTTTTTGTTTGTCTCTGAAGACTTTGAACTCACCCTCATTTTTTATGGCTTTGCCATATATAAAATTTTTGGCTTGCAGTTTTTCTCTTTTGGTAACTTAAATACATCATACCATTTTCTTCTCTCCTCCATGGCACTTAAGCTTATTGAGTTTCCCTTTTATGTGATGCTTTGCTTTTCTCTTGCTGCATTCTGAATCTTCCCTTTATCTCTGATATTTGTCATTCTGAATAGTAGCTGTCTTGGGGTAGGTTTATTTGGATTCATTTTATTTGGAATGCACTGTCCTTTTCTGATATTAATATTTATGTCCTTCATAAGGATTGGGAAGTTTTCAGTCATTATTTCTTCAAATATTCTTTCTGCCTTTCTCTTCTCCTTCTGGGACACAAATAATGTGAATATTTGTGCATTACTTGTTGTCATTCAATTCCCTGAGAATCTGTTCCATTTTTCCCATTCTCTTCTCTTTCTGTTCTCCTGTCTTTTCCAGTTCAGATGTTGTATTTTCAACATCACTAATTCTGTCTTCAAGGGATTCAAATCTGCTGTTACATGCCTCTAATGCACTTTTAATCTCATCCATCCTGTCTTTCATTCCCATAAGGTCTGTTACTTTTCTTTGCAGCCTTTCAAATTGTTCTTTATGCTCTCCCAGTGTCTTCTTAAGATACTTTATTTCTTTCATCATATTTTCTTTAAGTTATTTTAAATCATTTAAGAGAGTTATGTGATTATCACTGATTAATTATATTAAATCCTGCATCTTTTCAGGATATTTGGTTTGTTCTTTTGGCTGGGCCATATCTTCCTGTTTCCTAGTATAGCTTGTAATTTTTTGCTGATGTCTAGGCATCTGAATATATTGGTGAATTTACTCTGATGGCTAACTTATCTCTTGCCTATTGTATATATCTCACAGCTCTTTCATTTTTGGTTCAACTTATTCTAAGTCTTTAAAATTGCCCAGTGTAAGTTTTCAAAATCAGGCCAGGGACTCACAAGTGGGGCACAGATTTTTGCCCAGGGGTTGAATACAGAGAGAAGGAACATTTTTGTCCATGCAGTTTCCAAAGTGACCAACAGATGGCGCTAGTCAATGCACCATTCCATGGAGATGTTTCATTCTGGGCTTTCTTGTGTTCCTGTGTTGAATCTCCAGATCAGAGTTTCAAAGTATGCTTTGCTGACCAAAGTCACAGAAGAACAGTACCCTGGCCTCTCCTCCCTTTTCCCTTGAAACAGCTAATAGGGAAAAAAATGTCCGCTACTCGCTCAGTTGGCTGCAATGAGCCAAGTGTTTTACCCCAGCTTAATATCTTAGGGGTTGGGGAGTGTAGCCCTTCCTAGCCACCACAGGGGCTTGTTAACTCACATTTGTCATTTTGGCTTCTTCATCTCTCTATATCTCACCTTCCTGAGAGTTGTGTGGCACTCTCTTGGTCTGCTGACTCCCAAAGCAGGTCCCTGAGACAGCTTTTGCCGCTTTCTCTGTTGTTTTTGTAAGAGCATTCAGTTCTGCCGGTTAGTCACCTTCTTCCAACAATCTCTGTGTTTTATATTCTGTGTTATGTACTTTTTTCCATCCTTTCACTTTCAACCTACTTGTGTCTTTGAATGAATATGATCTCTTGGAAAAAACATATTTGGTTCATGCTATTTTATACATTCCGCCAATCTCTGCCTGTTTATTGGAGTCTTAATCCATTTAAATTTAAATAACTACTGGTAATGCTTAAGTTTCTTCTGCCATTTTGCTATTTGGTTTTTGTAAGTCTTATAGCCTTTTCCCCTTAATTCTTCTGTTAATGCTTATTTTTATAATTATTTGAAAATCTTTATTGTACCATTTTTAGTACCTTATTATTTCTTTCAGTATATATTTTTCATATGCTTTCCCTGTTGTTAAGTTCAGGCATTAACTTAACATCATAAATTTATTGCAATCATGTTCGATTTGATACTTCCATTGTATATCCATACATTTTTCCTGTATTCCACTCTAACCCTGTTTTTTGCTTTACTTCAACTAATTATAACTTTATACATTATGTGTAAAAATCTATAAATTTATCATTACATTTTATGCATTTATATTTTTGACCCCATGAAAATTAAAAAGTGGTGTTACATATCAAAAGCTATACAATAATGCTTTCATTTATAATTACCTACATGGTATGCATTGTTTATCTGGAAATGTCTTAGTTTCTCCCAAATTTTGAAATACCCTTTCACCAGCTGTAATATTCTTGGTTTGCAGTTGTTTTCTCTCAGCTCTTTAAATATTTCATCCCTTTGCCTTTTTTTTTTTTTCCTGTGAGTTATCATCACTTAATTTTATTGGGGCTCCTTTGTACTTAACATGTTGCTTTTCTTTTGCATCTTTCAGAAATCTTTCCTTATCCTTGGAATTTAAGTTTGAATACTGTTGACAAGAAATGTTTCTCTTTGAGTTTATCCTGTTGGGTATTCATTAGAATTCTTGAATATGCATATTCACAACTTTTGTTAAATTTGGGAGGTTTTAAGCCATTATTTCTTTGAATATTCCTTCGGCCTCTCTTTCTTCCCCTTCTGGGTCTCCCATAATGCATATATTGGTATGGTTGATGGTGTTTCATAGGTCTTTTAAGCTATCTTCACTTTTCCTGTATTTTCCCTTTCTGCTCCCTAGCCTGAATAATTTCAATTATCTTGTTTTCAAGTTCTCCGACTTTCTTCTCTCAGTTCCATTTCAATGTTGAAACCCTCTAGGGAAACTTTTAATTTCAGTTTTTGTGGTCTTCAACTCCACTATATCTGTTTGATTCTTTAAAAAAATGTCTATCTCTTTTATTGAGATTTTCATATTGTTCATTTGCTCTTTGTTTGTTTCTTTTAAATTTTATCCTTAACCAAGTTGGGCTGAAGAAAATTCACAGAATAAAATTGTTCCCTGGCTAGAATTTACCAAGCCATACTCCTTTTGAACACCTGTTTCCACAGTGCATGGTGGAGAATACATGAGGACAGCTAAGATAATTTGACACCGAATGGGTAATTGACTCAGTTAATGTGAATTGAATCATTTCTTGAGGAGAGGAAAGGCTAGAATAAGTGAGTTAAATGAAACTTAAATATTTCCCAGCCTAAGGAACCAAGGGATATTTCCTTTCAAGAACAAATAAACAAGATTGTTTCTGAAGAGAGGTTTTAGGCACTTTTTAAGGTTATTATTACCATATTTTCTTCATTATCTGTACAAAATTGTGACTGAAGGCCCCAAAGAAGCTTCAGAGTTTAAGGAGATTCAGAGAGAAATCACTTATCAGAATAAGCAAAGTAATGTCATGCTGGACCAAATGTCTTCAAAGAAACACAGCATGAGTTTGGGTGACACAACCTAAAACTAATCTTAATTTTTGCTTGGAAAATGATGCCAGAAATCAAGAAACATAAGTTGCTTAAACAAGAGCAACAATGTATTCAAACATCTTCATCCATTTATCAAATATTTAAACTTCTAGTGGTTGTTAGCTTTTATATGTTAGAATTGGTATTTAAATCCCACCATTGTATGATGTTGAAAATGACACATAGACAATTTTCATTATTGTAAATTAAAGTCATCATATTTTCCTAAATATTAAAAAAAAAATAGAAGGTGGAAATATGTATAGCTCCTTGAGAGGATTGACATATTACAAAAACAGTTTTATGATGAATGCACAGCTATGTGATTATAAAAAATACCATTGATTGTACACTTTGGATGAGTTGTATGTTTTATTAATATGTATCAGTAAAATTGATTTGTTTAAAGAAAGGTGTTATGGAACTCTCAAGCTTAAGATTCTTTAAGAAATATTTCTGATATGTAATTAATACCTCATTGCAGAGTTTCCAGAGATAATCAAATTATAAAAGTGTTTTCAATCAGGTCTAAGAATTTTGTTCCTAATGGCATAATCTTGATACTTATGAGAATAAAAAATGAGAGTAGTATTTTTAAGTTTATGTTTTTAAGTATAATACTTGCCACTAAGCCTGCAGCCCTATCCTAAATACTTATGACCCCATTCCAGCTATAAATACTAACCATGGAACTTCATTTTAATGGAAAATTAGCAAAATATTTAAGATTAGAGGACAAATTTAAATTTTCATTAATCCAAAATATTTCTTTTATAAGTTGATATGCCTAAATTTGCACTAGATATTTGAAAACTCACTAAGAGATAAATTGCAATTTTTACTCCTCTTTCAGATTAAATACACACCATCTTGAGGAAATGAAAGCCAACAAATCTGAGGAATATTTCCATGTTGCAAACCATGCAGAACAAACTCTCCATAAAATGGAGTACTATTTGAAAGAGAAACAACTTTGTGATGTGCTACTCATTGCTGGACACCTCCAAATCCCAGCCCATAGGTAAATATCTTTATGCAAGCAGAATATTTTGTGGTTAGAGAAAATATGGATGACAAATAATCAGTATTTTATTTGTTTCTTTGATTAGCAACAGCAGTAATTAGTACATTGATTATAAAAATGAAATATCAGGGGAAATAAAATTTTATCTTCCTATATTAAAAATTAATTAGCATGTAATTAACATGTTTCTTTATGCAATATTTGTAAGAGCTAAGCTTTGAAAAGATTGAAGAAGAAAAACTATCAGAGAAAAATGTTCTAAAAGAAAATAAATTTACTGAATTTACTAACATTCCTGCACTTTACCACACTGAGTATTTAATGCAGAAAAGAGACTCACCAGTGTAATAAATTTACTGAGTGCATTCATGATGTTCAACAAGATTATAGACTGATTTAAGCTCCTCTGAGCCATTTTTTTTTCACCTTTAGTTCAAATTAATGTTTTTTTTTTATTTTTTTATTGTGGGTCCATTGAGGGTGGTGGGCCACACTTGTGGGAGATGTTTGTGTGGGATGTGGTGGGAGGTGTGGGAGGTGGGCAACATGGGAATCCCAGTGGGTTCTGTGTAATATTTTGGGTAATCTAAGCACCTCTGAGCCATTTTTATTTCCAGGTTCGTTCTCAGTGCAGTGTCTGATTATTTTGTTGCAATGTTTACTAATGATATGCTTGAAGCCAAACGAGAAGAGGCCAAGATGGAAGGAATGGATCCAACAGCACTTAATTCCTTGGTGCAGTATGCTTACACAGGTAAGTGTTGGACAAGAATTAAGTCATTTAATCCTCACAATAATCTACATTTATAACCCATATTATTATTTCTACTCTATCAGTGAGGAAACTGAAAGATGGACCATTTAATTAACATTCCTAAGGTAAAAAGAGGCAGAGTCAGGATTCAACTCCAATAGTGTAAAAGAACAAAACATATATAATATGCTGTAAAAAGATTTTGAACTTAAGAGTTATCATATATATATATATATATATATATATATATATATATATATATATGAACACGCCTTAGAGTAAGTGTTGGCTGCAACTCTGCTGAGATTCATGGCTCAACCAACATATGAACAGCTAGAAGATTTAAGTCTCTGGGATATATATTTAATGGGCATAGTGCTAATGATAGGTTCAAATAAATAGGTCAGAAGAACCATGTGTAGGAAAATTGTAAATGAGTCTAACTCTGATATATTTTGGGACATGGACTCATCACCGAGGACAACTAACAAAAAGATGATGATGAACAATGCCTTTCCCCAAATAACTGAGTATCTACAACTGCAAGCAAGGCAGGTCCATCTTTATGCCCCATGGGATCTAAGCTCCTTCTCAACTGGAATCAGAGTGGGCATTACCATCTCAAAATCCTCAAAATAGTGCAATGAACAAACACATAAGGGGATAATGCAACTATGGACTAAAGTAGACTTATTATTCCAGTAATGGAAGAACTTTTAACATCTAAAAACAGTTTCTGAGGGGAAGGAAAGGGAAAAATAAGTGTAACATAGGGCATTTTTGAGACATTGGAATAGTTCTGCATGACATTGCAATGATGGCTACAAGCCATTATACATTTATCAAACCTTATAAAATTGTGGGATCCAAAGTGTAAAATATAGTGTAAACTATAGACCATGCTTAGTAGCAATGCTTCCATATGTGTTCATCAATTGTGAGAAATGCACCACACTAATGAAAGATGTTGTTAATAAAGGAAAGTGTGGGAGGGGATGGGGATGGGGTATATGGGAATCTCCTATATTTTTTATGTAATATTTATGTAATCTAAAGTGCTTTTAAAAATAAAGACAAAAAGAGAACATGCCTGACTGGAATTGTGTAAACATATTCTCGTCTGAAAAAAAAAAAGAGTGAATGGAAGTGGGACCTTTACTTCTACATTTGAGATTAATCAATCTTTTCATTAGGAATGAAAAAAGTAATATTTTTTCAAACTATAAAAGAAAGGTAAACAAGATAAGTTGGGAGACCAAAAATATCCCGATATTTTTTCAAGAAACATTATTTCATTTTTAGTTTTACAAGTATCCAAATCCACTTATTTGCTTATATACACTTACATTCTTCTAAAGACTAAAAGCTTATCTCTGGGCTTTCTCTAGGGCAATGGTCTTCATACGCTTTTGTTTGTATTGCCCCTAACATAATTTTGAAAAACTATTACAAAATTTATCACATTAAATTTTTCTAATATTTTTGATATTGTAAATACTTATAACTTCAAAAACCCCATTTCATTTACATTTTAAATATATGCAGTGGAATGTATACATTATAACCATTCATAGCCATTCCTCAATATGTTAAGCATAAAGTTACCATATAACCTAGCAGTTCCACTCTTAGGTATGTAACCAAGAGAAGTAAAAACATACAACCACACAAAACTGTGTAAAGAAATGTTTATAGTGGCATTATTCATATTAGCATAAATTGGAAACCTCCCAAATGCTTGACCAATGAATAGATAGATAAAACATAGGTATATCCTGTGCAATGGAATCTTATTAAGCAATAACAAGGAATGAAGTACTGATACATGTTAAACTTGGATGACTCTTGAAAATATTATGCTAAGTGAAAGAAGCCAGTCACAAAAAACCACTTTTTATGATTCCATTTATATGAAATGTTCAGAATGATTAAATTGATAGTCACATAAAGTAAATTATTGGTTTCCTAAGTCTGGAGATGTTGTGGGAAATGGGAAATGACTACTAATGAGTTGAGGGATTCTTTATGGGGTGTAGAAAATATTCTGGATTTAGATAATAGAATTATTTGCACAATTTTGTGAACAAAATAAAAACCACTCAGTTGTACACTATAAAAGTTGAATTTTATGGCATAAACATTGTATCTCAATAAAAAGAATATATGAACGAACTTTATTTCAAAATTTCCCCCACTTCCCCACCCCATAATGCAGGATAGTAATATTTTGGATGTGTGAGTGGTGTGACTTTCTTTTAAGAGATGAGAGAAAGGCACTTGTGAAATGAATGGTGGGAAAGGACAACATGTGTGATGACATCTATTTTTTCAGCAGACCGATTTTGAAAAAGAGTATATATGGAAGTTGAGGTTCTGAAAATTGTTTACAAAATTGATTGTTGTCTTGCAAAGGTATTACGCACCTCTGATGGCATGCATAGTCCTTTTTGAAGCCATAGTTTTAACAAAATAACTGCTATATTTCAATGTTTATCAACTCTTCCTTTCAACTACCACATTTTTTTCTGACAAGGTTTTCAAGCAAAAATGTTCCTTAAATTCTCTTTATTTTCTAAAATTTCTACAGACTTCCTTATATCAGAGGGTGAAATCGAGCTTTCTTGAGTCTTCACAGACTTCCATTATCTTTTGAAGACTTTCAAATACTTCAATTCTCTTACCTAATTCATTGTAACATAAACTTAGAAAATACCAATTTTCTCAGTAAACTTTTTCTAATCACGTGTAGGGAAAGATAACTAGGCCATTTGTCTTATCTATCCTTTCGATTCTTAAAGAGATAAGATCAGCACCCAGTTATAAGTAACCTTTTAAAAACATTTTCATACCTGAATACACTATATTACATGGAAGCTTTCTTAGTATATACTAAACCTTTATAATTTAAATATTCCTATTAATGACTATGTTTCTTAATAATGAGGCTGCGTTTCAATGTCTATAGAAATTTAATCTTTAGGTCTGGATATGGAATAGTTCATACTTCTCTGGGTGACATGTGATATGGGCAGAGGTCTCCCTTCAAAATCCAGGACAATAAACAATACAAGCATGTCTGCTGATGGACAAGACCACTTTACAATAAATTTTACAGGTTAAACTAAAGATAGAAAATCTCACACTACGTATTTTTTATAGTTACACAAGATATAATCTATATCATGGCATTTTACAAGTCAAAACTATTAAGGAATAGTTTATAATTTACTTAAACCTTATGAAACATTATTTTTATAACTTATTTATAGTTTAGTGAAAATAATAAAAATTAGAAATATATAGTATATAAAAGTAACTTACTCTATTTGCAATAACTCATCAATAATGCTTGCTATAAAAATAATAGAGATCTATAATGGAAAAGAAACAGCTTAAATTGCTTTCAAACTTTTTAAATTATTCACAGATGTTTGTAAACATAGCTTACTTTTTATGCTTAAACAAATAAACATGTATTCATTTCTTCATGTTTTTTTCCTTTTGAAACAGTGTCAGGCATAACAGCTTTACCAGTTAATAAATGTAAATGAAAAGGAAAGTGGACATATAAGCTCAGTGTTCTTTGTTAACAAAATGCCCACACAAATGACAGTTATACATATGGCCAATTGTATGATCTTTATACAATATGACATAATTCTTAAGTCATAATGTAGACAGTTTTTATATAATATTTATACTCAAGCTGTTGTTTCTTTTTAATGGTGGTATCCACGCTTCATTTGCTACAGTCATTTTTGATAATCTATTATGGCTCCCCTTGGCCATCTTATTAGTGCTTATACACAGACTCCCTTGGGTAAGTCGGCCACAAAAGGTATTCCAAATGGCTACTGTACACTAGAAAACATAAACCCAATAGAGATGGAAATTGACAAATGCAAGTAGATAATATATTTGTGTCTTCTTTTATGGGAAATATAATAATTCTTTACTTTTTCAAACCATCTAGGTGTCCTGCAATTGAAAGAAGATACTATTGAAAGTTTGATGGCTGCAGCTTTTCAACTACAGTTGACTCAGGTCATTGAAGTCTGCTGCAATTTTCTCATAAAGCAGCTCCATCCTTCAAACTGCTTAGGGATTCGATCATTTGGAGATACCCAGGGTTGCACGGAGCTCCTGAGTGTGGCACATAAATACACAATGGTAAAATCAATGGCCTCAAATTAACTTGTAGTAATAGGATATGCACACAATCTTTAATTTGTTTGTTTGTTTAGAGATATATATACATGTATAAACCTTTCCAAAGTAAGATTATATGTTGGGACAAAACTAGTAGGCAATATAAATTATATAACTTAGCAAATGACTTGCACATAATAGATATTAGATAAAATTATTTCCTTGTACTCAAGCATGTTTCTCATTTTTGTAACAATAAAGGTTTATTGAAATCTCAAATTATGTATTTATAGCTAGGGGAAATTAAAATAATGCTAAAAGTTAAATGTGCAAATGCATATTTCAAGTAGAATTCACAGTTTAAAGAAAATATTATTTCCCCTATATATAGTCATTGTTAGAATCTCAGTTTGTAAAATTATATAAGTTATTATTTCTAATGTAAGTTAAATATTATTCAGTAAGAACCAAATCTATTATTAGAAGATCAATTGTAAAGTTTTGTAGGATAAGACTATCATTCTCCATCTCAAGTCAGATTAGAGACTATTTATAGAGTGGCAAGGAAAACTAGCCTTGGAATGTTAAATAAATCCTTACCATAAATGCTAATACAGGTCCCTGATGCAATAAAAATACAGTTTTTAACCTCTGAAGCAGAAGACGCAAGAAATGGATATTTCTGTGAAACACAATAAAAAGATAAATATGTCAAGCTAAGAAAATTGTTCCATTTACTTCTTAAGATAAAAAACAAAAAGCTAGTATATACAAGTGAACAAAAGACATTCATACCTAAAAAAGATAAGCAAAATCTGCATTGCAGTTTTAGAATTGAGATGTATATAAATAAAGAGTATTTTTTAGGGTCTTACACAACTTAAAATTTTCAATTCTGTAAAATTTTAATGTCTAAAAATTTCTTATGAAATTTCCCCTCCTCCAAATCCTAGGTCTTTCTTCAAAATTTGAAGCTCCAAATATCTTCTTGAAACAATATCATTATTTGGAGAATCACATTATAATGGGATGGCATTTTAAAATGTCATTTGATAATGTTATTTATATCACTATGTTCTAAATACAGATGCTATGTAATCTAAAGTAACAGTGGTTATATAGTTCAAAGTTTAAGCCTACCACAAAAGCCAAACTTGAAAACTTCCTGTTAAGTTACTTAAATTCTAGAACCAAGTATTAAGAGTTTCCTGCCTGGTATCTCACTCTCAAACAAAACACATTCTGATAAACAGCTTGAATTATTTTTGTAGTTCATAATGAACTTGTTTTCCTTTTCCTATTACGTGACCAAAACTAAGTGTTAATGCAGGATGTACATAAAAATGCAATATTGTTGTCTCCTTTAAGCCCTTCTCTTTAGTTATTTTAGTATCTATTATGAGTGCAGTCAAAATAGGTAAATTTCTTGCTTTAAGATTGATTTTGAAATACTGTATTGTTAGTATAAGAATGCAAAAAAGAGCAGTATGAATTGAAGCAGTCAGAAAATATGGTATATTAATTTAATAAGTTTCAAAACAATGTAAGTGCCAATAAAAAATAGCAAGCCTAAGGCACAAAAGAAGACTCTTGAGAAGAAGCATAAAATGTATTTATCTTGAAATTAGGAGCAAAATAGCTCCAAAGTCAAACAATTTATAATTAATCTTAAAGCTTAATTAATTATTTCTCTTTTACACAAAATACTGCTTACCTTATATAGATATTTTAAGCCATTATTATTTTGACTACAAATTTTCAGTAGTCTCATCAGGCAGTAACTCTCCAGCCATAAAAGACTCAATCAGAAAAATCTAAATTCTGGCTATACTTAAATATGGCCACCATATAAACTCTTTTATAGCCACTTCTTAACTTTCTCAAATGAATGATCAAGTTAATGGGTTGTACTATTTTCCACATTGGTGATTGAATAGGTTTTACACACTGGACCAAACTTTCTCTACCCCCCCTCCACACACATACTTACTTTCTTTTTTTTCTTTCATTGGGAAATGGTTAGAAAAGAAAGTGTGATTTTGAGTTTTGCATAATATTAACAAAGCTTCAGAGTTTACATACAGTACCAGTAATTGGTAACCATATATTCTGTAGTGTTTTACATTTTTCAGAGTGCTTTCATAAAAAACATGTCATTGTGAGAGGCAATTGCAGTAGCATCATGCAAAATGCAGCAGACATATTAGACAGCCTAAATTTGAATCTAGACTTTTCCACTTAGTACCTTAAAGCTAGGCAATTCATATTGCTTCTTTTCTCATCAGGGTAAATCCATGTCCTCACAAGGTAGCAGTGGTGATGACTTAATGCTTGTGAAAGAATTCAGTAAGGTGTGAGGTGCTGTGCAAGTGTAATTTAATAATAGCAGTGGTAGGCATAGTAGTATCATAATTATTTGATACAAGTGAGAGGGATTTAAACCTGGGGCAACTGATAGAGTAAGAAGAGCAGTTTTCTTTCAATTGCTTGCCTTAGTCACGGAACATTCTCTGTCTAAATAATTATGTTGGTTTGGAACTTTTGTCATGAAAGCTTCCTGATGACCTGGTGGATCTATCAGTCTTGATGATTGTTGCATGGATAATTTTGTTATTAGGCTAACTCAGTTCTACAATGATTAAACTCAGAGTAGAATTGAGGGAGTGGTTTGATTTCTCCAGATCCCCCAATTATTCTAAGGCTGTCTTAAGCTGATACCAGAATATTTGTTTATTATGAAACATAAATTGCCATGTAGACATGTTTATCTCAATTTTAGAATTTTATTTCATTGCATTGAAAACTTGAGATCTTCCTTATGAAAAAAATTTAGAAACGATTATATTGTAAAAGAAAAATTATATAGAATTTATGAATCAGGAAAATATAACTGTGTTTTGTTTTAATAAAATAAATTGAGCCACTACTGCCTTAAATTTGATACTTCACCAAATATGAGACAGCACAATGAGAGGAAGGAGAATTGAGGTATAGCATAAAATTGAAAGATAGCCCCACTCCCCCTACTCCCCACTAAAAAAAAATCCCATAGGAGTCCCTTTTAGATTATACTGAATCTCTATATTTTTATGCATTATAAAAGGATATTTTGCCTTTGGTCAGTAGCAAATGGTGTTTTTACATAAGAGAAAATATTTTTTTCAACAATCTTTTTAAACACTTAGGTGTCTGGGAACCAAGTGAACACCACTCTCATCTATAAAGAGTTATGTCAATTGGCCCTTTATATGAATAGCCATAGCTAACTCTCCCAGGCCTTCAAGATAGCCTCCACTTTGAAAACATTCAGCTTTTCTCTTAAGGTTTGTAGCTAAAGATTAACTGGACATCAGACAGCTCTGGAGTTATGAACCAGTGTTGTCACAGTCACCAACTGAAAGAAAAGCAATGCTACTACCTCAGGCACTCTGCCTATGTGAGCTCTGAAGCAGTTAAGGGCTTTCTTTGTGTTCAATAAATAATTCCCAGTGGAAGCATTTGACCCCTCAGTTGCAGAAGGCTTCCTCTTTCATGTCAAAGGCAGCAATAGCATCTATTTGTTTTAATAGATATACCTACCTTTCTGGTCTTTTCTGAAGATTGACTCAATGAAATGTTTTGATGTGTTCATTTTCCTAAGAAGTTTCAGAAGTTCAAAGTTTCAGTAGAGGGCCTTTTTTTTTTACTAGGAATACTTCACTGAAGTAATAAAGAACCAAGAATTCCTCCTGCTTCCAGCTAATGAAATTTCAAAACTTTTGTGCAGTGATGATATTAATGTGCCAGATGAATAAACCATTTTCCATGCTCTAATGCAGTGGGTGGGGCATGACGTGCAGGCTAGGCAAAGAGACCAGGCGATGCTGCTTTCTTATATAAGACGGCCGTTGCTTTCACCACAGGTATGGAAATTTACCCATGTAAATTAAATCATAGTTCTAAATTGCCACTAGGAAATAAGCAATATAATGATCTACTTAATTTTATTTTATCCAGATGATTTCTGTTAATTGGAGTTGCAGGATTTGTTTCCCAGAATTATATATCCAGTATAACAGTATTAATGATGGAGATAAAGGAAGCATGGATTGAAAGAAAATACTTACAGATAATACTTAAGCATCACAATATTCATTAGTTTCAGTTTCCTCTCTCATCAAATAGCGCTTAAAATAAGCAGGAAAAATGATTAGTCTACCTCTTTCATTGCCCACCTTCTCATCAAGGCGTTAACAATCATTAAAATAGTTTCCCTCGTGAAAAAAAAAAAAGAAGACACTAGGGGAACACACAGAAGAAACTGTCAATATACATAAAAGATAGCAAATCTTACAGTGATAAAAGGCCCAATGAAAGAATTTTTTTGGCTTTGTTTTTGGAGAGGTTATGGATTAAAGAAAAGTTACAACTATGGCAGAGGAGAATCACTGGTACAGGGTGTCAGTGGAAGGGGAATATGTGGGGAAGGATGCACCAGGGGCATGCCTCTATGGAATATGAATGTGTTCATGTGGCCATGGGGTGTTATCCCAATGGGTGGAGTCCCACACAATAACCAACAAAATATGAAATTTCCATCCTGGTGAGTTCTGCTACAGTATTTAGTAAGAGTGGCAAGAATCTCTGGAGTACATAGGCAGTGCCTAGTGAAAGAGGAAAGACCAATATGTGATGCCCTTGATAGTAATGTTTGTACTTATGAATCTTATTCTTGAAAAATTATATCTTAATCTAGTAATATATCTTACCTAAGAGTTGTTACTTGAAAACCTCCTTGTTATTAAAATGTGGGCTCTCTTTAAGTCAAACTCAACATATAAGCTCACTGCCTTCCCCTCAGCATGAGACATGACTCCTGGGGACAAGGCTCCCTGGCACTGAGTGATTATGACCAAGCACCAACTAGTGATGCATTTGGAAAAAGACCTTGACCAAAAGGAGTAAATATTAAAGACAAATGAGTTTTTATGGCTAATATATTTCAAAGTGAGTGGGGAGGTCATTCCAGAGGTTACGCTTATGCCCATCTCAGGCAGATCACATTAACTGCCACAGTAAACAATGTCTCAAGCTCAGGTGCTCATGAGGGCTCTAGAGACATTTGGACAGTATAGGAAGAGCACACAACCCCAGGAAATCAGCACCCTGCTGGTGGGTCTTACCTTGGAACCTATTTCCCCAATGTAACTAAGTTATACTCATTTATAATTTCCCTACACATGGTTATTCTGCCCTTTTTATTTGAACCTATAATTAACATTTTAATTCATTAAATATATGTCCCACAGACCTATCTATTCGGTCTGTTCATATGCTGGTTGAGCCTTGAATCTCAGCAGAGTTGCAGCCAACACCTCCTCTCCAGTTCATCGGAATTGCCCAGGACAACTAACAAAATGATGATGATGGACAATGCCCATCCTCAAAAAACAGAGAGTTTGGACAACTGCAGACAAGACAGATCCCTCCATCTGCCCCATGGGATCTAAACCCCCTCTCAATAAGAAGCAGAGTGGGTATCACCATCCGAAAATCCTTAAGATTAAGGAATGCAAAAACATAAGGGGGAAATGCAACTATGGACCAAAGTAGATTTATTATTCTAGTAATGGAAAAACTTCTAATAATGATATAAAAATTTTGGTCACTAGAGGTTCTGAGGGGAAGGGGAGGGAAAATAGGTGTAACATGGGGGCATTTTGGGGGCATTGGCATTCTTCTGCATGATATTGCAATGATTAATATGCCATTATATATTTTCTCAAAACTTATAAAATTTTATGGTGCAAAGTGTAAATCATTAAAAAAAAATTGTTTCCCAGAGGATACACTAGGAAAGAATCAGATCCAAGATAATACATACTAACATAGATAATTAGATGCTGTGATTAAAACAATGCTCTGATAGTATCAGATGCACTAGAACAGCATTAAAATGGTATCCTCATTATGCATGATAAAGGGTTGTAGTAAAAATGATTCTAAAAACAAACACCTTTGGATATGATTCAGACTTGACCCACCTCATACTGAATTGTATGTTATAGTACATGAAGTTTAATGAGTCTGGAATACAGTCCAACTACGGAATTCCATCATTGTTGATAACCAAAAATTTGTTCTCTGTAACAAATGGATCAATTTTAGTTACCATTTATATATAACCTATAATATATATGAATATATTGCATACCTGTATTTAATATTTTTGAGCCCGTGACTAAAGTAATCAAATTATTGTCAACAACAGGAAAGAGTGGACTTGTCTGGATTTAGTGGATCAGTATTTTCATCAACCTTAAAATTAATCCATTTTCAGCAAAAATACTAATTGCAAGTTAATATTGAAAAACAGATCGTCAATGTGCTGATATTTTCTCCATACACACACACACACACACACACATTACTTTTAGCTTCTAATTAAATCCAAGCTATTCCATATTTACTCTTAAGAATCTGCCTATATGCAATGAAAGTACATTGACTGTCTTTCTGAGTATAGAAAATTGATCTGAAGGGCAAGGCAATAGTAATACCAGAAAAAGAAACATAAAAATGTACTTAAAATATATTCTTGAGATAGAATCTATATCATTTATTAGATTATCCAAGGCAGTGCTACTCAGGATGACTCTGGACCAGCAGCATCAGCATCACTTAGGAGCTTGTTAGAAATGCTATTTCCCTGGCCCGACTGAAGACAAATGGATACAATTTTTTGGTTGAGGCCAAGGAATCTATTTTAACAAGTTCTCCAGGTGATTTTGAGTATGATAAAATTTGCGATAGTGTGAGTTTAAATAGTCTAAAGTTAGCACTAGTCTAAGGGATCAGAGGACCTTAAATTTACATTATCTTATGTCTGTTTAACATTCTTTCAGCAATGTACTTAGTTTCAATTTCTCTTACTTTATCAGAAGTAAGGGAGATTTCCAGCCCAAACTCACCTGTGCTGCTTTGCCTTCCACCCCTGAATATGCTTTATGCCCAGAATTTAGAATCTGTGAAATTGTTCTGTTGATTGTAATGGTGGACAATAGGAAAAAAATCAAAAGTCACCTTATACAGATACTTTAGAAATGAAATATATGAAGATGGTGGTTATGAATTTTTGGAGAATATTTTTGAGAAAAAAGTTGCATTACATTGCCCAGTTTTCAAATCTATTTTCAGCAACATGTGCATTAAGGAAGCTCTTGGGTTTCATCATCAGCCTAGTCATAGGAGTGATCCATCAAAAAGTATAGATGGGGTGAGGTCGGCCCCTCGATACCACCCACCCTACGTATTCCTCCTGTATGTTCTATGATACCAAGGACACAAAACTCTAAGAAAACAATCTAATCCAACACTTGACAACATTCTAAAACAAACTCTTAACTTCTCCCCAACTCCTCCAGTAAAAACACTTTACCCAGCTTTTATGCAATTCACTTAGGGTCTTATTCTGTCAGATACTGATGATTAGACAGGATTGATTATCCATTTTTGCTGATATGGTAGCTAGTTACTAAACATGTTAAAAAGAAACCTGCTTTCAGAATACTCTACAGAAGTTATTAATTATAATGCTGTAGTCTTAAGGTGATGTTATGCATCACCACACCCACAAAAAAATCCATCAAGGAGGTGGTTGATTGCTCTAGACTGTAAGAGGCTTCTTTTTTTGCAGACATAGCCATTCTCTTTGCTTTCAGTAACACTCTTCATGAGAGCTTTTTCGCTCTCATTCCTTCAGATTATATGTGTACATTTTTAAAAGCTGAATAATGTCAAATAAATAAATCAGCACAGACTATTAGCTGTTACTATGAGCCTTTTACCCCTTTTAATATGTTAAGTGAAAATAAATATCTATTACGAAGTAACTTGAAATATTAAATAATAAAACATCTGCATTTGAATTAGCTTCAGCTTTCTCCAAAGTTATATAAACAAAACTATGTTCTTTCTAATGGTGGACTAGTCTACCTCATATTTCATGTATGATTATTTTCAGTTACTGGCAGATCTTGAAAACGGCTCCATGTTTACTAGTGATCTTGAGTGCCAGAAGCTCCTGATGGAAGATATGAAGTATCACCTCTTACCTGAGAGAAGGTCCATGATGCAAAACCCTTGCACCAGTCCTAGAAAATCGACTGTGGGACACTTTATGCCGTGGGAGGCGTGGATGCAATGAAAGGTAACAGAAAAAAAATTAATTTTAGAAACTGAGTTTATTTAAAAAATCATTTTATTTTCTACACTCTCCAAATTATGAGGGTGATTTTAAAGCCAGGCTTAAATGAATGTCTCTGAAGCTAATTTTCATAAATAGGGTTCTTTGATTTTGTGACCTCATTTTTCTATTTATCTTGTGGGATATAAGCTTTACTTAGTGTTAGCTAAACTATTAATAGGCACTTTTGTATTATGTATGCTATTTAAAAATTTTGGTATTAGTTTTGTAATATTAAATACAATTAGATAAAATTCATTTAAGTTTTATTATAAACGGAAGGGACAAAGTCCTCCATATTTGTATCTTTTTTAAAAAATTTATTTATTTTTTATTGTGGGTAAAAATCAAATTTTTCACAATACATACCAATATTTGTAAAATGATATATAAATATATATGCATATATGTGCATTTGCTTACAAAAATGTTATTTATATATATATAAATATATTTTAAGAGGTGCTTAGATTACTTAAAATATTACACGGAACCCACCAGGATTCCCATGTTGCCCACCTCCCACACCTCCCACCACATCCCACACAAACATCTCCCATAAGTGTGACCCACCATGCTCAATGGACTTACACATCCTGGGGCCTTGCCACCCACCATAGAACACAGTTCACATCGTAGACCACACTCTCTCCCACACAGTTCTGAGTGGTGTGTGCTGATTTAAAATGCCCTACATCCTTTGTCACAACGGTACTCAGGACAACCTCCAAATCCTAAAGAAGCCTCTGTATTTCAACTGCACATCCCCTCCCTGCCCCGTAAGTGTCAAATGGCCACTGGCTCCACCTCATTGTTATAATTTCTTCCATTGCTAGAATCACCATATGTGTACAACAGAATACCATTAAGTCCACTCTATTCCATAGTACTTCCCCCAATCCTGAGGGGACTGGGATGGTGATGTCCACTCCACCTCCAAGTGAGAGAGGGCTTATATCCCATGGATATGGTGGGTGGGATGATGCTGCCTGCAGATGCAGGCTCTCTCCATTTACTGGGCTGGCCGTTGCCCATCATTGTCTCCTCGCCAGGTGACTTGGAAGAGTCCATTGAGCTGTAGGGTAGGAGTTGCAGCTCCACCGACATTCCACGCACACCTGGTACAAAGGAAGGCCAGAGGCTCCAGTCTCTGGAAGTATACCTAAAAACTCCAGCATCACATGTAGGTTTGAATAGAAGGGACTGATGAGCCATGTGCAGGGAGGACTTATTTGAGTCCAATTCTGTCACTCTCAGGAGCACAGATTCCAAAATAGAGCCCACTGATAAGGCGTCAGTCGCTGGGGCTATCCCCCCTTATATAGGACCTGGGTGTCTCCAGAGCTCTCAGGAGCCCCTCTGTTTGTGGTGATAGGCACTTTGACGTTCTATGAGCTCCTACTGAGGTGTGCATAAGAGTTGCCTCTGGGATGACCTCCCGACCCTCTTTGAAGTCTCATACCCACTTGAACTCATTTGTCTTTACCTTTTCCCCCTTTTATTCAAGGTCTTTTTCCAGTTGTGTTGCCAGTTGGCACTTGGTATTAATCTCTCATTGCCAGGGAGGCTCATCCCCGGGAGTCATGTCCCATGTTGGGGGGAAGGTAATGCAATCATATGCTGAGTTTGGCTTAGAGAGAGGCCACATTTGAGCAACAAGGAGGCTCTCAGGTGGCAACCCTTAGGCACCCCACAACAGCAAGCTAAGTCTCAGTTACAAGAGCAAAGACTCACAAGGGTAGTCATCAATAAAAAGAACTCATCAGTGGGTCATCCTCTTTAGACAGACACTGTCCCTGCACTCAGAGTACTATTTCTGCTCTCTTGGAGACTGTGGCAGAGCTCTCCAGGCTAGGAATTCAGATTCCCTCTTTTATTGTGTGATTGTCCACCCATCGTGACCATGCCCCATCTTTTGATCTTTTGAAAAGTTTTGTATATCTTTCATGTATATTCAGATGAACTTACTCCATTGAATCCCCCCTCCCAGACATCCCCCACCAATAATCCCCTGCAGTACCCATTGTAACACTTCTGTGATCCAAATCCTCCAAGAACATGTAGTCCATAAAATAATCAAATACACTTAATAGGAAAAAGAAACAACAATGATAAGCTTACATGCAAGAGACAAACAAAAGAAAAATCAAGAAAAAAAAATCAAACGAATAAACTAAACAAAATATAATTAGTGGATTGGGACATTCAAAAAATGGGGAAAAAAGCAAAAGAAATGCCTTTTAAATATATATATATATATTTACATATTCTTTTTTTTCCTTCTATCACTGTGTTATCTGATGTCCGGTGTGCCGTGACACCTTTCCCCTCTCAATCCTCATTGTCTCCCAAATTTTCATTTAATTTTCAAAAAGTTATAGGTCACAGCAAAGTCACACACGGAGTCCCAGAGACTCCCAGATACCAAACCACTCGCCCTTCCCCACCCCATATTAAACCCCCACCCCTTTTTTGGGTGTTAGCATTGTTATAACTGTTATACAGATTGCAAAACATAGCAACTAAACATTGTCAATGATTTACATTATAGTTTACAATTTAGATAATACAGTTTAATAATTTTGATGATATTTACAATGTCATGTGTCTATTACTGTAAGGTAATGAAAAACCTTCCCCATGACCACCAAACACCCCATTAGATCTTGACTGTTCCCTTCTCCCCAGCCCCCCAGGGCCCATGATACCACCCTCTCCCTACCCATGGAATGTCAAGATTCACAGTTACATGCCCTGGGGATTTGAACCTGCCCTTCCTAATCCACCCACCAGCCAGTGCTGCGCCACCAAACCCAGGAACACCACCACCCACCTGCCCATCCCCCAACATGCAACCACACTCTATCCCTTTACCATAGATTATGTCCATATGGGTGATGGCTCAAAGCCTGCTCTTCTCTTACTCTCCTTTGTTAAGCTATCTTTCAGACAATGGTTTTCAGAGACTGCTCACTTTCCTCAGTTTAGATCAGTGAGGTCATATACTGTTCATCCTTCAGTGCCTGGCTTGCTTCACTCAACATAAGGTCTTCAAGATTCATCCACGTTATTCTATGTGTTAGCACTTTATTCGTTCTTACAGCTGAGTAATATTCCATTGTATGTATGTACCACATTTTGCTTATCCATTCGTCTGTTGATGAGCACCGGGGCTGATTCCAACTTTTGGCAATGGTGAACAATGCCGCTATGAACATTGGTGTGCATATATCTGTTTGTGTCTTTGCTTTCAGTTCCTCTGGGTATATACCCAGCAGTGGAATTGCTGGGTCATACGGAAGATCTATTGTTAGTTTTCTGAGGAACCGCCAAACTGTCCTCTACAGTGGCTGGACCATACCACAGTCCCACCAGCAGTGGATGAGGGTTCCTATTCCTCCACATCCTCTCCAACATTAAATGTCTCCTGTTTTTATAATAGCTGCCATTCTGATGGGTGTAAGATGGTATCTCATTGTAGTTTTGATTTGCATTTCCCTGATAGCAAGCGATTTTGAGCATTTTTTCATATGCTTTTTAGCCATTTGTATTTCTTCCTTGGAGAAGTGTCTTTTCAGGTCACTTGCCCATTTTTTAAATGGATTGTTTGTCCTTTTATTTCCAGGTGAAGGATTTCTTTATATATGCAAGATATTAGGCTCCTATCAGATATATGGTTGCCAAATATTTTCTCCCATTGTGTAGGCTGCCTTTTTATTTTCTTAATAACATCCTTTGAGGTGCAGAAGTTCTTAATTTTGATGAGATCCCATTTATCTATTTTTTCTCTTGTTGCTCATGCTTTGGCTGTGAAGTTCATGAAACCATTTCCTATTGCAAGGTCCTGTAGATGCTTCCCTACATTATCTTCCAAGGTCTTTATGGTTTTGGCTCTCATATTTATATCTTTGATCCATCTTGAGTTGACTTTTGTATAAGGTGTGAGATGGTATTCTTCACTCATTCTTTTGGATATGGATATCCAGTTCTCCAAGTACCACTTGTTAAAGAGGCCATTCTATCCCAAATGAGTGGGCTTCATGGCCTTGTCAAATATCAGATAACTGTATATGTGAGGATCTATATCAGAACTCTCAATTCAGTTCCATTGGTCAGTACGTCTATCCTTGTGCCAATACCATGCAGTTTTGATTACTGTAGCATTGTAATATATTTTAAAGTCAGGTAGTGAGAGACCTCCAACTTCATTTTTCTTCTTCAATATGTCTTTGGCAATTCAGGGCCTCTTGCCTCTCCAAATATATTTTGTGGTTAGTTTTTCCAGTTCCTTAAAAATTACAGTGTTGACTTTTATTGGGATTGCATTAAATCTGTACATTAGTTTGTGTAGGATAGACATCTTGATGATGTTTATTCTTCCTAACCATGAACAGGGAATATTTTTCCATTTATTTAAGTCTTCTTTGATTTCCTTTAACAGTGTTGTGTTGTTTTCTGCATATAAGTCCTTTACATCTTTAGTTAAATTTATTCCTAGGTATTTAATTCTTTTAGTTACTATTGTAAATGGTATTTTTTTCCTGATTTGCTCCTCTGTTTGCTTGTTATTGGTGTACAGAAATGCTTCTGATTTTTGAGCATTGATCTTATAGCCTGCAACTCCTTTATAAGTTCTGGAAGACTTGTTTTGGATTTCTCAGGGCTTTCTATGTATAGGATCATGTCATCTGCAAATAATGAAATTTTTACTTCTTCTTTTCCAATCTGGATGCCTTTTATATCCTTTTCTTGTCTCAGTGCTCGTGCAAGTACTTCTAAGTCAATGTTAAATAGGAGTGGTGATAGTGGGCATCTTTGTCTAGTTCCCGATTTCAGAGGGAAGGATTTTAGGATTTCAACGTTGAAAATGATGTTAGCTTTCGGTTTTTCAAATATACCCTTTATCATATTCAGAAAGTTTCCATCTATTCCTATCTTCTGTATTGTTTTTATGAGGAAAGAGTGCTGTATTTTGTCAAATGCTTTTTCTGCATCTATAGATATGATCATGCGATTTTTTTCTTTCAATCTGTTTATGTGGTGAATTACATTGTTTGATTTTCTTATATTGAACCATCCTTGCATACCCGGGATGAAACCCACTTGGTCATGGTGTATAATCCTTTTGATATGTCGTTGAATGCGATTAGCAAGTATTTTGTTGAGGATTTTAGCATTTAGGTTCATTAGAGAAATTGGTGTCTAATTTTCCTTTCTTGTGGTATCTTTGTTTCGTTTTGGTATTAGGGTAATGTTGGTATCATAGAATGAGTTAGGCAATATTCCTTCTACTTCTATTTTTTGGAAGAACTTAAGTAGAATTGGTGTTAGCTCTTTCCGGAATGTTTGGTAGAATTCAGCTGTTAAGCCATCTGGGCCGGAACTCTTCTTAGTTGCGATGTTTTTGATGACTGAGTCTATCTCTTTACTTGTAATTGGACTGTTGATTTCATATATTTCTTCTTTCATCAATGTAGGCTATTTGTGGGTTTCTAGAAACTTGTCCATTTCCTCTAAATTAACATTCTTGTTGGCATATAATTTTTGAAATTATCCTCTTATGATACTCCTTATTTCTGTGGGGTCAGTAGTGATATCCCCTTGCTCATTCCTTGTTTTATGTATTTGCATCTGTTCTCTGTTTTTCTTTGTTTGTCTGGCTAAGGGTTAGTCAATTTTATTGACTTTCTTGAAGAACCAACTTTTGGTTTGTTTATTGTTTCCAGTGCTTTCTTTTTCTCTATTTCATTTAGTTCTGCTCTAATCTTTGTTATTTCCTTTTTTCTACTTCTTTAGGTTTAGTTTGTTGTTGGTTTTCCAATTCCTCCAAGTGTGCAGTTAGGTCTTCAATTTTAGCTCTTTCTTCTTTTTTAATATATGAATTTATGGCAATGAACTTCCCTCTCAGGACTGCTTTCGCTGCATCCCATAGGTTTTGATATGTTGTGTTGTCGTTTTCATTAGTTTCAAGGTAGTTACTGATTTCTTTTGAGATTTCCTCTTTGACCCACTGTTTGTCTAACATTGTGTTGTTTAACTTCCATATCCTTGTACCTAACCTGTTTCTTTGGCCCTTAGTGATTTCGAACTTCATTCCGTTGTGGTCAGAGAAATTACTTTGTATAATCTCAATCTTCCTGAATTCATTGAGTGTTGTTCTGTGGCCTAGCATGTGGTCTATTTTGGAGTATGTTCCATGTGCACTGGAGAAGAATGTAAATCCTGCTGTATTTGGGTGTAGTGTTTTGTATATGTCTATTAAGTCCAGTTCTTTTAATGTATTGTTGAGTGCCTTTGTTTCTTTATTGATTCTCTGTCTAGATGTTCTGTCTAATAATGATAGTGGTGTGTTGAAGTCCCCTGCTATAATTGTAGAGGCATTTATTTCTCCTCTTAGTTTTTCCAGAGTTTGCCGCATGTATTTTGAGGCACCTCGATTAGGTGCGTAAATGTTGATGATTGTTCTCTCTTCTTGAGAGATTACTCCTTTTACTAATATGTAGTGTCCATCTTTTTCTCTTACAATAGTTTTGCATTTAAAGTCTATTTTGTCTGATATTAGAATAGCTAACTCCTGCCCTTTTTTGGCTATTGTTAGCTTGTTAAATTGTTTTCCAACCATTCACTTTCAGCCTCCTTGAATCCCTGGGTCGAAGGTGGATTTCTTGTAGACAGCATATAGAAGGATCATATTTTCTTATCCATTCTGCCAATCTGTGTCTTTTGATTGGTGAATTTAATTCATTAACATTCAGTGTTAATACTCATAACATATTTCTTACTTCAGTAATTTTTTCTTTGGGTTAATGTATGTCATATGTTGTTTTGTTTCTCTTTTTGTATTTTCAGCTGTTTTTAAACTCTCCTCCAACTCTCTCTCCCTTGTTTTTTCCTTTCAACTTGTATAGATTCCTTTAGGATTTCTTAAAGTGCTGATTTCTACTTGACATACTCTCTTAATTTCTGTTTATCTGTGAATATTTTGAACTCTCCATCATTTTTGAATGCCAATTTTGCTGGATGGAGAATTCACGGCTGGAAGGTTTTTCTTTTAGTATTTTGACTATGTCATCCCACTATCTTCTTGCCTCCATGGTTTCAGCTGAGAAATCAGCACTTAATCTTATTGTGCTTCCCTTGTATGTGATGGTTCTCTTTTCTCTTGCTGCCTTGAGTATTTTCTCTTTGTCTTGAGCATTGGACATTTTGACAAGTGTATGTCTTGGAGTTGGCCTGTTGGGATTTATACTATTTGGGGTGCACTGTGCTTCCTGGATCTGCACATCCATCTCTCTCAATAGAGTTGGGAATTTTTCAGCCATTATTTCCTTCAACACTCCTTCTGTTCCCTTTCCCTTCTCTTCTCCTTCTGGGATGCCCATAATGTGTACATTTGTGTGTTTTGTGTTTTTTGTTAATTCCCTGAATCCATGCTGGAGTTTTTCTATCTTTTTGTCTATCTGTTCTACTATCTCTTTGATTTCAGCTGTATTGTCTTCCATATCACTAATTCTTTCCTCTGCCTGTTCAAATTTGCTGCCATGTGAATCCAGTGTCTTTTTCATTCCTTGGCTTGTGCCATTGTTCACCATCATATGCATTACCTTTTTAGGCATGTTTGCTATTTCTTCAGTATGTTCTCCAAGTGTCTTCTTTATATCCTTAATCTCTTCCTTCACTTCTTTCAGTTAGTCCATGATATTTGTTTGGATAGCTTTGATTAGTTGTTCGATGTTCTGCATCGCTTCCTGGTTTTTGTTGTTGTTGTTGTTGTTGTTCATTGGACTGGTCCATGTTTTCCTGTTTCTCAGATTCATTTGTATTTTTTTGTTGCCCTCTGGTCATCATATTATCTTGATGAGTTTGTTCAGTTGATTATATTTTCTCTATGCTCTAGAGTTTTATTCAGCTGGTGGTTCTGCGTGTGAGTTAAGTTTTCTCTTTGGCAATTTTTCTTCTTATTTTATTTCCTTACTTCTTTCTATGTTCCCTTGAAGGCAAAAAGATTAGGGCCAGTGGAATCAAAAATGTAAGGAAGGCCGAAGGATAATAGTAATATTGATAAAATTTAGAAGAGGGGCCAAATGAGGCTTAATGAGATGCGTATTTAACTTGTGTAGGCAGTGTAGAGTAATAGGGAAAAAGTGGAGTTCCTACAATGGACTGGGAAAACAAATGGAGGAATATATATATAGTGATTTAGAAGGCTATAATTATGAGGAGGGAGAGAAATAGTAAAGAAAGGGCTGAAAAGAAAAAGTTAATACTAATAAAAAAAAGAAGAAAACAAAATAGATGGAATAGAAATTGACACCCTTAAGTTGTGGGCCTATGAAAAAATGTTGTATCTAAGAGCCACAACAGAAAGCAGAAGGCAGAAAGATGAAGGAAGGATAAGTGATAGTTTCTAATACAGAATCAATATAGACAGTGAGTGGGAAATAACTGAAGAAGAAGCACAGCAAAGAAGCGACAAGCTAGCAGCACCTAATTTTTTAAAAAATGAAAGAAAAAAGAAAGGGCGGAGGAAAGAGGAAATAAAAGCAAGAGACCAGAAAGAAACAGAGATAAACCAAGATCCACACAGGCAAGCAGTCAAACAGAGCTAAGAGGGGCTAATGATTCCCCTAGGGTCCACGTGGATACTCTCTGCCTACTTGTGTTTATCAATCAATTTCCCTGCAGGGTTCTATATGCAGGTCCTGAAACAGCTTTTAGCTATTAAACTAAATTAAAAAGAATTTATTTTTCATTTATTGAAGTGACCTTCTCACTTTTTATTTTTATATTTTTAGCAAAATACGGGACCCCAAATAATTCCTCCTCTAGACCAACCCCCTTATGGAAGGGACCCTAGCTGGGCCCGTGGAAATTAATCAAGCACGTCCCACTTCCTGGACTCCCCAGGGTAGCTATAGCTCTGATGTTTGTCAGTGCAGAGTCCTAAAGACAGTCGATTCTGCCCCTTCTGGAGCCGAGCACCAGAGTCACTGGGTTGCTATGTAAATCAGTTTGACTGCAGATTCGCGTCTGCTCTTAGCCTGATGCTGCTTCAGGTCGGCTTATCTGCTCCCCAAAGCTATGGGGCGGTGCAGGCAGCCAGATCGATGTCGAAAAATAAAAATAAAAAATACCTTTCCCTGTCCTCCAACAGAGCCCTCCCTCTTTTGTGGAATGTCCCTTCTTCCTGGCTCCGTGGCAGCCCGGGTCTTATCCCTGGGCAGCTAGGCAAATCAGCGCCCTCCAGCCATTCACTGGGTACTGATTAGCTCCGGCTGTTCTGTTCACACAAGGTCCAACGGGCGCCAGGCAGCCAGATCCCCAGAAAATAAAACTTTCTCGCAATAAAACTTTCTTGCCCCGCTCGCAGCTACAAGTGGCTGTTTTATTATTATTTTTTCTCCCTAACCGCGGGGCTCAGCCGTCCATGCCAACCACCCCTGGCAGGCTTAAAACTCACGAATCTCTACCGCTCCATCCATGCCGTTGATACGCACAGATAGATGTCCCAAGTTTCTCATTCCATGCGTGCACAGCACAGACCCCGGGGCAGGACCCCGTCCACAATCTGCCTTGCTCTGGGAGCTTGCAGTGTGTGCCCTCCTACACTAACGCCATCATGGCCCCCTCCCATATTTGTATCTTGGTAGAAACAAAAGATTGGTCTCTAATTCTTTGCTGGAAATTTCCCATTAGATGCTCTAAGACCAATTACAAATTGCAAATAATTTTGCAGTCTTGATTACAAGATCAGTTAGTCAAACCTGGAACAAAATAATGAATTTAAATGAGAATGAACTGATAAGAACAGATACTACACTTGATCTTAGCCAATATCTCTATCAGACATTTGCAAACCTTCATAAAATGCTCATCTGATTTGTTCATGTAATTAAAAAAAATACATAATGGTTTTATCTGAATGCACTTATGCTGTTTCATGAATGCAAATTCCTCTATGTTAAGGTATATATTGTAGGTCTATTTCCTTATTGGAATTAAAGGTAGTATATTTCCCCCATTAAAATATACCACATAAACTTGTAAAAAAAAAAAATAAATAAATGAGAATGAATTCAAAGAGAATAGAGAAAAGTTTCTGATGCCATCATCCTTACCCTGGATCCTTCTTAGAATCTATTTTTTCTATAGCCCTGCCACTTTGCACTTGATTTCTCAGTCTGTGGACCTATGTTGCTAAAACAATGAGGAAAGAATATTTAAATTAAGTGCTGGTTGTATAGCAAATAAAATGCAGCCACCTAAAATTTGAAACATCGTACATAGAATTATCTTATGACACCTTTTACAAAATGATACAAAAGTCAAAGTTCTGTGATACTTTGTATCTATTAACCATATACCTACAAAGTGAAGGCTTGGAAATGCAATTAATTCCAAATACGTAGGGTTGATTCCCAGAACTATAGTTCTTCAGAAAAAAAACGAATAAAATGGGGTACTATAATCAGTTTCAAGTCTAGCAATTTGTTATTTTATTGCATTTTCTTGAATAACAGGATTACTAATAGTATTTAGAAGCCTTCTTGTTTCACATATCAATTGAAAGGGCAGTAAATACAAAATACAAGTATAGTTTATTCTTAATTACTGATTTAAAATAAAACAGAACCTACACATTGAGAAATAGAAAATTTTGTGTTTGGATTTTGTGGGATTTGTTTTTGTTTATTGTTTTTTAGGCTCCTCTTGTTTAAATTATGGCTATACTGTATCAGTCAGGATTCTCCAGAGAAACAGAGGTAGTAGGAGACATATATATATGAAGATGTTTATTTCAAGAATTGACCTATGCAATTTTGGGAGTTGAGAAGTCTGAAATCTGGCAGTCAGCAGACTGGAAACTTGCACAGGAACTTACATATTAGTCTTAAGTCAGAATGTCTTCTTCCTCCAGAAATCTCAGTTTGTGCTCTTAAACTCTTCAACTGATTGGATGAGGCCCACCATATTGTTGAGGGTGGTCTTCTTTACTTAAAGTCAAATGATTGTAGTTGTTAACCACACCTGTAAAATACCTTCACAGCAACACCTAGATTAGTGTTTGATTAAATAACTGGGTATTGTATCCTAACCAAGTTGACACATAAATTATCACTGTCACATGATGTAATATGTTACAAAAAATGGTTATCAGTATGAACAACTCATTGTCAGTTTTGTAGATATGAGTGAAATGTGAACCTATATTTGATGTTGGATTCCTCTAGTTTGTTGGCTATGCTACATAGAAGAAATTACGGACATGCCAGTTTAGTAAGGCCAGTAGTTTATTAAGAAAAATGGGCGAAGAGTACAGAAACAGGAGAGAATAACAGATTATGAATCCCCAGGTGTAGTTGTGGGCTGCTCCAGGCAGAGAGAGAGATTGGGCTTATGTGCCTACTTTTTAAGCTATTAATTATTCCTTCACCTGCTAATGTTCAGGTGACAGGTCCCACATGTTTGCTGTTCTGATTAATTACCCTACCCAAAATTTCCCCAGGGGCCCCAATGATGAAACCCCTTAAAGATATCTGAGGCTTTCCCTTGACCCCAGATGAAATCTCATTCCAAGTGGAGGTCTCGTAGCTGGGTTCTTGTGGGATACTTCCAGCAGCCTTCTGGTGGGGTCTTTCCCTCAGGCAGTTTCCAGGCAGGGTTTCATGGCCATGTGTTTCTGCTGGGTTTTAGACTCACCTTCCCATTCCTTAAACTAGCCTGCCTCTATTCCTAGCTCAGAAGGTTTACACCCTTGTTCTTATGGGGGTGCTGAAGGATGATGGTTATTCTTCTGTAAATACTTCC
>JAKSZT010054171.1:1787656-1823873 GCA_026826555.1 Tolypeutes matacus | reverse complement strand
GCCCTCTCCATTCCCTGGGATGGCCATTTCCCATCGTTGTCTCCTCAACAGGTGACTTGGATGAGTCCATTGAGCTGTAGGGTAGGAGTTGCAGCTCCACCTAGATTTCATGCACACCTGGCACATAGGTAGGCGGGAGGCTCCAGTCTCTGGAAGTATACCTAAGAAACTCCAGCATCACATGTAGGTTTGAATAGAAGGGACTGGTGAACCATGTGCAGGGAGGACTTATTTGAGTCTAATTCTGTCACTCTCAGGAGCACAAATTCCAAAATAGAACCCACTGATAAGGCATCAGTCTCTGGGGCTATCCCCCCTTATATAAGACCAGGGTGTCTCTGGAGCTCTCAGGAACCCCACTGAGTGGGGTGATAGGCACTTAGATGTTCTATGAGCTCCTACTGAGGTGTGCGTAAGAGTTACCTCTGGGATGACCTCCCGACTCTCTTTGAAGTCTCTTAGCCACTTGAACTCATTTGTCTTTACCGTTTCCCCCTTTTATTCAAGGTCTTTTTCCAGTTGTGTTGCCAGTTGGCACTTGGGATAAGTTTTCAATGAGCAATAATTGTGCCTCGGATAAACCTCATTGGCTACGATACTGCCACTGCACAAAGCTGCCAGTTGGCACTTGGTATTAATCCCTCGGTGCCAGGGAGGCTCATCCCCGGGAGTCATGTCCCACGTTGGGGGGAAGGTAATGCAATCATATGCTGAGTTTGGCTTAGAGAGAGGCCACATTTGAGCAACAAGGAGGCTCTCAGGTGGCAACCCTTAGGCACCCCACAACTGCAGGCTAAGTCTCATTTACAAGAGCAAAAACTCACAAGGGTAGTCATCAATAAAAAAATAAATAAATAAATAAATAAAAAACACCATCAGTGGGTCATCCTATTTTGACAGACACTGTCCCTACACTCAGAGGACTATTGCTGCTCCCTTGGAGATTGTGGCAGATATGCTGTCATTTTTGATCAAGCAAGCACTGGCCTGATTGTTATTGTGAGGCTGTGTTATGGATGTAAATTACTAGCTAGTTGTTTGGTTCTATGGTTGATTACATCTACAAATATTAAAAGAGATTGCCTTCAGCAATGGGAGAAATCTCATCTAAGCACTGAAGGCCTTAAAGAGAGAATTACTTATTTCAACAATCAGAAAGAATAATTGATCTCTTTACTTTAAACAGCCAGCTTGTCCTGAGGAATTCATCAAAATCTTCATCACAGTTCCCAACATGTGGCCTGTCCTATGGAATTCAGACTTTCCAATGTCCATGGTCATGTGAGACAATACCTATAATAAATTTCAAATTTGGAATCTGTCTTTAGGTGTGTGTATGTATATACACATATATGTACATACATATATAAGCCATGTATATACATGCATTCATATATATACACATACACACACACACACATCCTATTGGATCCATTTCCTTTATAACACTGAATACATAAAACAAGATTCATGACTGGAAATCCACCTGAAATTCATATATGAAAATGCAAATATAAAGACTAATAAAGCAGATCAACCACCTAACTGATATGGAAGGTGAAATCAAAGGTAAGTTGAGAAACAGAGGATTCTTTGTTTTACCTGAGAATCAGCTCCAAAAACAGACTGAGCATGGCACAGATTAAGAGACATCTCAATGAGCAAAAATTATCTTATGTATTTGAAAATTCACTAGTTTGATAAGGAAATATGTTGCCAGTCAGGTGCCTGTCAGTACCTGGGTCCCTGAAAACGGTGCCGCGGATGAGAAAGAAAGAATAAGACAAGAAAAAAGAGAGACTGGGATCAGGGGACTCTCCGTTCGATATGGATAGAAGAGCCCAGCCACCTCATAGAGCGTGCCTTTGTTCGTTGTTTGGCAAATCAAAATACATGTGTAAGGATAATAGATACTTAACAGTTTCACCTGAGCTGAAATCAACAAATCTTAAAGGTCAATGACTCAGCTCTTTTACATTTCAAACATTGTCTCAGGCTGTTTCCCCATCCAGCTGGAGAGCTTGTTTATTATATTCCTAGGTGACCTGCTTTTCCGTCAGTAGTCAGTCTGAAACTCTATCATTTCCCCCTTTTTTATTAGTTAAAGCTCATAGGAACCATTATACAAGCCGATACAATGTGACCTCCTGTCACACTTGTCTTCTTCCATAGGCTCTTGTGACTGTGCCTGTCTTAGGTTGTCCTCCTCTGAGGATCTTATCCGTCATTGACTAACCAGCCAAACATTTGAGCTCTTACATGGAAGGCAATTTCATTAATATTTATGCTTCTTCAGGTTCCTTAAATGAATATTTTTGTGCAGATAATTAGTATTAAGATTAAGAGGTTATTAGTAGAATCTTTCTACTAAATAATGCCAAATTTAGTTTTTCTTGGCCAAGCTTCTCAACAGAAATGCTTTTATCTGGTCTAATTTTTCTATGAATATATGTTATTACTTTAGCCTGGACAATACAAACAAAATGCATATAACAATAATTCCTAATCCAATCCAAAATGATATTTGAACTGTTTTTGTTTCAACCAGTGAAACGGCTGTACCAGTGGTTTCTTTCAATTCATTTTGATACATGCTCAATGCCTTCTTTTGCAATTCTAAAAGATCTATAGAAACATTATGCTTATATCCAATCAAATGATTTTTCACTTTCTTCCAATCATGTTCACCATTATTATAAGCCAAAGGAGTAATACAAAAAGAACTTTCATTCCAATCACATTTAAGAGCTCTTAACAAGTTTAAATTATAAATTTGATTACCCAAATATATAATAGTTATTTGAAGATCATTCATATGATTATTCAGTTCCATATCAATGTGAGACTGGCTATGCCACATCTCACTTGCATTTTTATGCCAGTCCTTAACATATTGTTGATTCCGGACTCCTTAATGCAGTGTTGTACCGGTGACAGCTGCAGCGGTCATGATGCCAATCAGTCCCAAAATTTCTGCTATTAAGAGTTCAATCAGTCTTTTAGTTCTTTTTAAAATAATGGTTGAGGAAATGCCACAGCAACTGGGATTCTGGAGACTGCTGCCAATGTCTGGTCATCCGAACCGGTAACCATAGTCCTTTTCTTCTTCTTGCTATAAAAAGAGTTTGATTTTCCTGTAAATATGAATTCTTTTTTTTTTTATTATGGGTAAAAATCAAAATTATCACAATACATACAAACATTTGCAAAATGATATATAAATATATATGCATATATGTGTATTTGCTTACAAAAATGTTATATATATATATATATATATATATATATATATATACATATACATATATTTTAAGAGGTGCTTAGATTACCTAAAATATTACACGGAATCCACTGGGATTCCCATGTTGCCCACCTCCCACACCTCCCACCACATCCCACACAAACATCTCCCACAGTGTGGCCCACCACCCTCAATGAACTTACACATCCTGGAACCATGCCACCAACCATAGACCACAGTTCACACTGTAGACCACACTCTCTCCCACTCAGTTCTGAGTGCTGTGTGCTGATTTAAAATGTCCTACATCCGTTGCCACAACAGTACTCAGGACAACCTCCAACTCCCAAAGAAGCCCCTGTATTTCAACTGCTCATCCCCTCCCTACCCCAAAAGTGTCAAGTGGAGCCTCCCGCCTACCTATGTGCCAGGTGTGCATGAAATCTAGGTGGAGCTGCAACTCCTACCCTACAGCTCAGTGGGCTCATCCAAGTCACCTGGTGAGGAGACAACGATGGGCAATGGCCATCCCAGGGAATGTAGAGGGCCTGCATCTGCAGGCAGGATCATCCCACCCACCATATCCATGGGATATGAACCCTCTCTCACTTGGAGTTGGAGTGGACATCACCATCCCAGTCCCCTCAGGATTGGTGGAAGAGCTATGGACTAGAGTGGACTTGATGGTATTCTCTTGTTCACATATGGTGATTCTAGCAATGCAAGAAATTATAACAATGAGGTGGAGCCAGTGGCCACTTGACAAATATGAATTCTTAAGACATGTAAATAAGGAGCAATTGAAGCAACTACTGTTCCTTTCATCAAAAGTTAGTGTTCCAATGATATAACTATAGGATCTCGTACACACACTGTAAAAATTTGAGTTGATTTTCTTTTTAAAATAGTAATATCAGTTTTGCTGCCTTGCCTTTCAAAAATTGGACCAGATCCCAAAAATAATTTCCACAAATAACTTTAAGTTTTGTTAAATTTAGTGTCCCATGGTTATGGGATATATCTTAGCTTTTAGTAAATGCTGTATTACCAAAATTTCAGAAATAAGGATTACTGTTATTAGTAACTATGGTTGAATTATTAATGAACTAAAATATGGTTGTGTTTTTAATAGGTTTCGGTATCCCTATAAGGGCCCGATCCTTTACAATTCCATAGTAATCATTAAACAACACAACCTCTGTAAACCCATGACAAATATGCCATTTGTCATTAAGTAGTCTGTTGTGAGAGGGACACTTAAGATTTACCATATTTTCTGGTTTATATGGTAACAGCTCTAGAAGAGGTGGGTTGGTTATGTATGCCCAATAAGTGTAATTATGATGTGGTATCTTACCTTGACCTAATACTTTACCTATAATTAATCAAATGTGAAACCACCATGTCCATAGTTTAAGTCTTGGCAGCATCTTCATCTCTAGGCTTGATTCTTCTGGAGGGGATCCACTCCTCTTCTCCTGTTTCTGTAATGATAAGAGCAAACCCTTGGCCCCAAAATTTTACCTCTCCTTTTTCCCATTTATTAGTTGTTTCATTTTTCTAAAATATTGGTTGTCCACATTTTTCATTTTCATTCTTTTTATTAACCTCCCAATGTCTTTCTGCTGCTGTGGTATTAGAAATTTGTTGTCTATTAAGAAAATTTAAGGTAAGCAATGCTTTAGATAGTTTGCCTTTAGCAGATTCTCCTCCATCTCCCCCTTTTTGTTTTTGCAGCATTAATTTTAATAAGTGATTGCTTTTTTCTACTATCGCTTGTCCTTGGGGGTTATATGGAATTCCTGTAACATGTTTAATATTCCAGTCACTGCAAAATCTTTTGAAAGATTGACTAAGATAGTCAGGCCCATTATCAGTTTTTAGCTGTGCTGGCAGGCCCATTACAGCAAAACAATGTAATAAATGAGAACGTACATGTGAGGCCTTTTCACCAGCTTGAGCAGTTGTCCAAATAAAATTAGAATATGTGTCCACTGTCACATGAACATACTGAAGGCGGCCAAAAGAGGGCACATGTGTAACATTCATTTGCCAAATTTCATTAGGATGTTCTCTATGGGGATTGGTTCCTGGAGAGAAAGTGGGGACATTTATGGGCCCACAAGTAGGACATTGTCTAACAATCCTCTTACTTTCTTTTACAACAGTGTTAAGTGGGGATATTTATGACGTAAGCCAGAAGCATTAGTATGTGTAAGTTTATGATAATCAGTAGGAGATTCTGTATGAGCAATAAGTTTATCTACTAAATCATTCTGTGAAGCCATAGGGCCAGGAAGTTGAGAATGGTAACGAATATGAGTAATGTAGATTGGATTAAATCGTTCACAAACAGTTTTTTGTAATTGTAGGAAAAGAACTTCTAATTCAGAAGCTGGAGTTATTTGAGCTGTTTCTATATGACAAACAACATGACAAACATAAGCAGAGTCAGACACAATATTTAAAGACTCAGAAACATCAGTTAACAATTGAATAACAGCCATAAGTTCTACCTTTTGGGCAGATAAATAAGGTGTTTTCCAAGATTTTGTAGTTGGGCCTAAATAGCCTGCATTTCCATTACCGCTTCCATCAGTGTAGTAAGTTGGCGCAGCAGAGAGTGGTTGTTGTTTGACAACCTTAGAAAGAATCTATGAAGTATGTTTTAAAAACTGTAAAAATTTTGAATTTGAGAAGTGATTGTCAATTGTTCCAATAAAATCTGCTAAGGCCACTTGCCAAGTGTTACTGAATTGCCAGAGCTGAGAAAGCTCCTGCTTTGTAAGATCTAGTGTGATTTTATCAGGATCTCTAACCATAAGCTGTCTCAGGCGAATACGGCCCTTTGATATTATTGCTGAGATTTTTTTCAGGATAAGTATGAAGTTTTTTTGTATCTTTGTTTGGTAGGAATAGCCATTCTATTATGCCCTCCTCTTGCCAAAGTATCCCAGTAGGGAAATGGCAAGATGGAAATATTAAAAGAGAAATTGGAAGATTTACATTTATCCTTGTTAGTTGGCTATTTTGCACTCTTTTTTCTAACCATTTTAACTCCTCTTTTGCTTCTGGGCTTAAAATATGAGGACTATTTAAGTCAGGGTCTCCTGTTAGAGTATTGAAAAGATTAGTTAAGGCATAAGTTGGAATTCCTAAAGTAGACCGTACCCAATTAAAATCACCCAGCAACTTCTGAAAATCATTTAAAGTACGTAAATTATCAGTATGAAACTGGACTTTTTGTGGAGTTATAATATTTTTATTAATAGTATGTCCTAAAAATTGAAAAGGAACCTGTTTTTGAATTTTGTCTTCTGCTATTTGCGATCCATATTGAGGAAAAATTTCTTTAGCCAGCTGAAATAGTTGTTTCAGCTCAGAAGAATGCTTGGTGGCAAAAAGAATATCATCCATATAATGAATAATTATAGCCTTAGGAAATTGTTTTCATAAAATTTGTAAAGGAATATAAACAAAGGATTGACATAATGTAGGACTGTTCATTCCCTGAGGTAAAACTTTCCACTGATATCGTTCAGTAGGAGCTGAATGATTAATAGAAGGAATAGTAAATGCAAATTTTTCTCTATCACTTGGATTAAGAGGAATAGTAAAGGAACAATCTTTTAAGCCAATAATAATATGCCAATTTTGTGGGATCATAGTTGGGGATGGCAAACCGGGCTGTAAAGATCCCATAGGTTGAATCACTTTGTTAATTTCACGCAAATCAGTTAACATGCACCATTTGCCAGATTTCTTTTTAATTACAAAAACTGGAGAATTCCACGGACTAGTAAAGGGCTCAATATGCCCTGCCATTAATTGCTCCTGCACTAATTTTTTCAGGGCTTCCAATTTTTCTTTTGGAAGGGGCCACTGTTCTAACCAGATAGGCTTGTTTGTCAGCCATTTTAAAGGTAATGAGAAACCCTTTGTAACAGGAGCCCCTACTCTAAATTTGAATATCCTAGGCCACTGTAGTCTCCAGTAAGCCCAGTGTCAGGTCTGGAAGGGGGAGCATATTGCATATGAGTAATAAGATGTTTATCTGTATCAGAAATGTGAGGAATATTCAAATAAGCTCCCCATTGGTATAATAAGTCTCTTCCCCATAAATTAAGTCCTACATCGGCAACATAAGGTTGCAGAGCAGCCTCTTGTCCTTCTGGACCTTCTACCTTAAATATCTGAGTACTCTGGTAAACATCTGTCATTGTTCCAACGCCAGTGAAATCTGTAGGCACCTTTTGCAAAGTCCAAGCTTGTGGCCAATATCGTTTAGCAATAATAGAAACATCAGCCCCGGTATCCACCAATCCTAAAAAATATCTTTCTGTCTATTTTTATGGTAATTTCAGGCCTTTCATCCCCAATTGCTGTTTTCCAAAAAACTTTAGGCCTAATGGAACCAATTCCTTTGCACGTTTTATAGGAGGTTTACGATATGGTAACAAAAGAAGTTGAGCTATGCTATCTCCGGATTCAATTTGATAGGGAGTTAAAGTTTGTACCAATAAACAAATTTCTCCATCAAAATTGGAGTTAATGATCCCAGGTTGCACCAAAACACCTTGGGTCGTAAGACTGCTATGGCCAATAATGAAACCTACATTGTTTTCTGGGATAGGCCCTTTAATTCCTGTTCTTATTTTTTGTATACCCAATGAAGGTGTAATGAACTTAGTTTCAGCTGAGGGAAGATCGACAGCTGCACTGACTTTAGTAACTGCCTTAAGTTCTGTTATAGGCCGGAGCAAGCTGCTCTGTTGCTGACTGGGTAGATTTGAGCTAGTTTGAAAGAGGTGCTCATATTGTTTGTCTAAGGGCCTTGAGTGAGGCCCACTTGGAAGTTTCCCAAATTATTAATGAGACTGACATTTTTATGATATTTAGAATGGCATTCCTCGGCCCAGTGAAACCCCTTCTGACATATGACATACACGAGTCGGTATTGATCTATTATTGCCACTAGATGTTGCTCTTACAGCAGTTTTGGCTCGGCAATCTTTTTTCATATGACCTGGTTTCACACATTTAAAGCAATTTAAATTATCAATCATAGGACTATGTCCCTTTATAGCGGCTGCAAGAAGGGTCATGTTATATGTATTAGACCCAATGTCTTGGCATGCCCTTATATAAGCCTGTAAAGTACCTCCATTTGCCTTTATGGGACTCAAAGCCTTTTTACACTTACTATTAGCATTATCAAAAGCCAACATCAGAATAAGCATCTCTTTAAGGTCAGGCTGAGTTACTCTCTTGTTGACTACATCTGCCAGCCTAGCTACAAATTCAACGTAAGGTTCAGTATTTCTTTGAACAATTTTTGAAAACGACTGTACAGCCTGTCCAGGGGTAGAAATTCATTGCCAGGCAGCTATACAGCACAATTGAACTTGTACAATGGCAATATCATCATATTGAGCTTGGCAAGGAACCCCAGCCCATTGACCGATTCCTAATATTTGTTCAGCAGTAATAGGCACTGGTGGATTTTGCTGTTGATTTCGTCGTACTACAATATTAGCTTCATCAGCCCACCAAGTTTTAAATTGTAAAAATTCTCCTGGACTAAGAAGAGCTCGAGCTAACAAATCCCAGTCCCAGGGTATTAATCTGTCTGCTTGTGCCATTCCTTGCACCAATATTGAGTGCATGCTTGTTTTAATTCTTTGATAGTTTTAAAAGGAATAGGAGCATGCTCATATTGTATACCCCCTTGGGGATTGTCAGCATCTACTGGAATTTGAGTTACTGTTACCGGAAAAGTAGAAAAAAGTTGCATAGCCTCTGAATCTCCCTCTCTACTTCCCTGTGCTATACTTTTCATAATTGATGAGGACTGTGCTGGCACAAAAAAAGAAAGTCCAGGAGGGTCATGAAACGTTGCAAAAAACCCAAAAAACGGATCAGTAGATACCTTAGGAGGCGCAGACGCCGGCTCAAAAGACAAAAATCATTATCTGGAGCAGACAGCACAGTGACCACTGGAAAAGCTCCACAAACTTCCTCTTTCCTTTCCTTCTTTCTATTAGACATGAGTCTATCTGTTCCTACCAGTTCATTAACCCTCTCACGTATATTTTCATCAAAATCACCATTAGCTTGTTCTGCTATATGTCCAGCAATAGCAGTATCCTGTTTATAATCTTCATCTTCATCTGATTGTAAAGGTTTGAGAGCAACAGAAATAAGACTACACAAAGACCATATATGAAGGGGAATTATTTCTCCATTCTGATAAGCTCTTTTTAAAGCTTTCATCACTAACTTCCATTGTTCCAGGTTTAAAATATCCTGTCCTTGTGGCTGAAACCAATAACAATGTTTCTGCACAAGAAAAAAAAGTTCCTCAAAAGCCGAGAGCTCCGGAGACACCCTGGTCCTATATAAGGGGGGAGAGCCCCAGAGACTGATGCCTTATCAGCGGGTTCTATTTTGGAATTTGTGCTCCTGAGAGTGACAGAATTAGACTCAAATAAGTCCTCCCTGCACATGGTTCACCAGTCCCTTCTATTCAAACCTAAATGTGATGCTGGAGTATTTTAGGTATACTTCCAGAGACTAGAGCCTCCCGCCTACCTATGTGCCAGGTGTGCATGAAATCTAGGTGGAGCTGCAACTCCTACCCTACAGCTCAATGGACTCATCCAAGTCACCTGGTGAGGAGACAACAATGGGCAATAGCCATCCCAGAAAATGGAGAGGGCCTGCATCTGCAGGCAGGATCATCCCACCCACCATATCCATGGGATATAAGCCCTCTCTCACTTGGAGTTGGAGTGGACATCACCATCCCAGTCGCCTCTGGATTGGGGGAAGAACTATGGACTAGAGTGGACTTGATGGTATTCTCTTGTTCACATATGGTGATTCTAGCAATGCAAGAAATTATAACAATGAGGTGGAGCCAGTGGCAACTTGACACTTTTGGGGTAGGGAGGGGATGAGCAGTTGAAATACAGGGGCTTCTTTGGGAGTTGGAGGTTGTCCTGAGTACTGTTGTGGCAACGGATGTAGGCCATTTTAAATCAGCACACACCACTGAAAACTGAGTGGGAGAGAGTGTGGTCTACAGTGTGAACTGTGGTCTATGGTTGGTGGCAAGGCTCCAGGATGTGTAAGTTCATTGAGGGTGGTGGACCACACTGTGGGAGATGTTTGTGTGGGATGTGGTGGGAGGTGTGGGAGGTGGGCAACATGGGAATCCCAGTGGGTTCCGTGTAATATTTTGGGTAATCTAAGCACCTCTTAAAATATATGTATATATATATATATATATATATATATATATATAACATTTTTGTAAGCAGATACACATATATGCATATATATTTATATATCATTTTGCAAATGTTTATATGTATTGTGAGAATTTTGATTTTTACCCATAATAAAAAAAAATAGTTACACTGGTGCATTTTAATAAAGTTTTTAACACTCTAGAGAACTCTTCAAAGTTTGACTGCTGATTACCCATTACCCTGATGATTCCAAGGATTAAGCTTACCTTTTCTGTTTTCTTTTTCTTTTCAAACCGCTCTCAGGAGCTCCTTGGTTCGCGCACTGAATGAAAGAAAAGTTTCGTTTTCAGGGTCCATGTTCGAGTGCCATATGTTGTCAGTCAGGTGCCGGTCAGGACCTGGGTCGGTGAAAACGGTGCCGCGGATGAGAAAGAAAGAATAAGACAAGAAGAAAAGAGAGACTGGGATCAGGGGACTCTCCATCCGATATAGATAGAAGAGCCCAGCCAACCTCATAGAGCATGACTTTTATTGGTTGTTTGGCAAATCAAAATACATGTGTAAGTATAATAGATACTTAACAGTTTCACCTGAGCTGAAATTAACAAATCTTAAAGGTCAATGACTCCAAAATAGAGCCCACTGATAAGGCGTCAGTCTCTGGGGCTGTCCCCCATTGTATAGGACCTGGGTGTCTCCAGAGCTCTCAGGAGCCCCTCTGTGTGGGGTGATAGGCACTTAGATGTTCTATGAGCTCCTACTGAGGTGTGTGTAAGAGTTACCTCTGGGATGACCTCCCGACTCTCTTTGAAGTCTCTTAGCCACTTGAACTCATTTGTCTTTACCTTTTCCCCCTTTTATTCAAGGTCTTTTTCGAGTTGTGTTGCCAGTTGGCTCTTGGTATTAATCCCTCGTTGCCAGGGAGGCTCATCCCTGAGAGTCATGTCCCACATTGGGGGGAAGGTAATTCAATCATATGATGAGTTTGGCTTAGAGAGAGGCCACATTTGTGCAACAAGGAGGCTCTCAGGTGAGTACCGTTGTGGCAACGGATGTAGGCCATTTTAAATCAGCACACACCACTCAGAACTGTGTGGGAGAGAGTGTGGTCTATAATGTGAACTGTGGTCTATGGTTGGTGGCAAGGCCCCAGGATGTGTAAGTCCATTGAGGGTGGTGGGCCACACTTGTGGGAGATGTTTATGTGGGATGTGGTGGGAGGTGTGGGAGGTGGGCAACTTGGGAATCCCAGTGGGTTCCATGTAATATTTTAGGTAATCTAAGCACCTCTTAAAATATATTTATATATATATAAATAACATTTTTGTAAGCAAATGCACATATATGCATATATATTTATATATCATTTTACAAATATTGGTATATATTGTGAAAATTTTGATTTTTACCCACAATAAAATAAAAAAAAAATAATAAATAATAAATAAATAAACTTCAGAAGGGCAGTTAGTGGGGTTGACTATCAGTTGCCAATCCCTGACCAAAAAATAAAAATAAAAAATCAATGGCTCAGCTCTTTTACATTTCAAACATTGTCTTAGGCTGTTTCCCCATCCAGCTGGAGAGCTTGTTTATTATATTCCCAGGTGACCTGCCTTTCCGTCAGAAGTCAGTCTGAGACTCCATCAGAAATATTCTAGTATCTTTTTATTTTTATTTTCATTTCCCCAGTTTAGCATGGTTGGTCAAACGGATAATAAGTCATGTTGTCTTTTCTTATTCCAGGGTCTACCTAAACTACCACCTCTTTCAGACCTTATTCCATAAGACATAAGAAATGTTTCATTACAATTTTATGAGATGTTATGTATTTGTTAAAATCTCAAACTTTGTTTAAAATATGAATGCACATATACAAGAAGAACAGCAGATTCCACAGAAGAAGTTGCAACAAGAACCTCACCAAGACACATTATAATCAAACTCTTGAAAGAAAAGGACAAAAAGACAATCATGAAAAGAAGAAGAAGCTATTCATCATATTTAAGGGATCTTCAATAAGAGTAACAGCCAATTTTTAATAATAAACACATGGAAACCAGAGGGAGTAGGATGAAATATTTAAAGTGTGGGAAAAAAACCCTCAATGTTAACTAAGAATTTTATATTCAGTAAAACCATCCTTCCAAATTGAAGGAAAATTTAAGACATTCTAGTTATAATCTGAGATAGTTCATTGCTAGTAAACCTCCCTCACAAGAAATCCTAAAAGGAATTCTTCAGATTGAAATGAAAGTACTGTAGAAAATAAAACAGAGCCATATGAAGAAAGAAAGAATAATGGTAAAGTTAAATACATAGGTAAATAAATAATCCAGTACTATATGAATTTTGGTTAGTAATGTCTCTCTTTTTTATATGATTTAAAACAGAAATGTATAAAAATAATTATAAATATATATTAATAGGCACACAATGTATAATTATGTAATTTTTACAATAGCAAACTAAAGGGTGGTGCAGCTGAGGAGGAGCAGAGTTTTCATATACTATTGATGCTAAGATGGTATTAATTCAAACTCAATTGTAATAAATATAAGATGCTAATTCTAATCCTCAGGTAACAACTAAGAATATAAACAAAAATTATACAAAAAAGGAAAAAAAATGGAAGCAAAACAATTCACTTTTTGTAAACAAAAAGGTGAAAATACGTAAAGAAAACAAATAGCATCAGGGCAGAATTAACTTCTTCCTTAACAGTTATTATTTTAAATTAAATGGATTTTAAGCTCTTCAATCAAAAGGCAGAGATTAGTAGAATTGGTTAAAAATATATGATTCAACTGCATGCTGAATATGAGACTCACTTTCAAAAGACACAGGTAGGAAGAAAGGAAAAGAATGAAGGAATATATCCCATGCAAATATGAGGCAAAAGAGAGCTGGGGTGGCTATAATGATGTCAAACAAAATAGACTTTAAGACAAAAAATGATACATGTTACAACTCGGGTGAACCTTGAAGACATCATTTTTAGTGAAATAAGTCAGACACAAGCAGGCAAATATTTTATTAGCTCATTGATATTAAATAATTATAATAAGCAAATACATAGAGTCAGAATCTAGAATTCAGGCTACCAGGGGCCAGGGTAGTGGTAAAGAAGGGAGAGTTATGCCGAATTGGTACAGAGTTTCTGTTTTGGATAATGGAAACTTTTGGTGATGTATAGTGGTGATGGTAGCAAAAAATTGTGAATGTAATTAACACCATTGAAATATATATTTTAATGTTGTTGAAAGGGAAAATTTTAGGTCATATGTATGTTACTAGAATAAAGATTTTAAAAAACATAGGTCTAAAACACAGGCAGTGTAAAATTGTCATAAGAGAGAAATAAAGGCATTATAGATTACTGAAAGCATCAACTTATAAACAATATATAACATTCATAAACATATACCTAACTAACAGATTCCCCAAATATATGAAACAAAAACAGACAAAATCAAAGGAAGAAATGCACAGTTAATTATAGTTGTAGACTTTAATGCTTCTTTTTCAATAATTGATAGACAACTAGGCAGATGATCAACGAGGAAAGAGAGGACTGGAAAAACACTATGAATCAATTACATCTGACAGACACATACAGATCTTTCTACTCCAAAACATCAGAATATACATTCTTCTCAAGTGTGCATGGTACATTGTCCAGGATAGAGCATAAGACCATATGTGAGGACCCAAACCACATTTTATTAAATTTATAAAAATTGACACATATAAAATACCTTCTATGAAAACCATACAATGAAAATAGAAATCAGTAACATAAGGAGAAATGGAAAATTCACAAATTTGTTGGAATTAAATACACACAAAAAAAACAATGACTCAAAGAAGAAATCAGCAGGATATTAGAAAATACTTTGAGGTGATAAATTTAAATTACAACATAGCAAAACTCATGAGATGCAGTAAAAGCAGTGCAGTGCATAAATGGATATATATTGCTGCAAATGCGTACCTTAAAGAAGAAGGATCTCAAATCTAACTTAAAACCTTAAGAAAGTAGAAAAATAAACCCAGAATAAATTCAAAGCTAAGAGAAGGAAAGAAACAAAAAAGATTAAATTGTATATAAGTTAATTAGAGAATAGAAAAATAATAGACTCACTAAAACCAAAAGTTGCTTCTTTGAAAAAGATCAATTAAATTGAAAAATCTTTATACAGATGACTTAGAAAAAGAGTGAAGATTCATAATACTATAATGAGAAAAGTACATGGAGAGATTACTACCAAAATTAAATAGATTATAAATTAAGACTAAGAACAATTGTACATCAATGAGCTGCATATGAAATGGGTAAATTCCTAGGAACACAAACTAAATAAACTATAAAAACTGACTCAAGATGAAATAGAAGATCTAAACAGACCAATAAAATGTAAAGAGATTGAATGATTAACCAAAAACCTGTGAGCAAAGGAAAGTCCACGAGCAAATGATTTCACTGAACTCTACATAAGATTGAAAGAATTAACACAATCTTTCTCTAACCCTTGCATAAAATAGAAAAGAAGGGAACACTTCCTAATTCATCTGGGGCCACTTGTTCCTTGATAAAAATTAAAAAAAAGCCAAATATCACAAGAAATAAAACTAGAGACCAATATCCCTTATGAATATATATGTCAAAATCTCCCACAAAATAATAGCAAACTTACTCTAGCATCATATTAAAAAGATTATATACCATAAACTAATGGGATTTAACCCAGAGAACCAGGGTGATTCAACATATGGAAACCATTTTATGTAATGCACCACATTAATAGTATGAAGGAAAAAATAGATGCAATCATCCCAATTTGTGCAGAAAAAGTGTTTGTCAAAATTAAACACGCTTTTCTGGTAAAAACACTCAAAAAAGCAAGAAAAGAGGAAAACTTCCTTAGTCTAATAATGGGCATCAGTGAAAAATCCATCATACTTAATGGTGAAAGACTGAAAGTTTTCACCCTAAGATCCGGAATAAGATAAGCATTCCCGTTTTCACACTTCTATTCACCAATTTACTGGATTTTCTAGTCAGAGCAATTAGGCAATAAAAAACAATGAAAAGCATCCAAATTGGAAAAGAAGAAATAAAATTATCACTATTTGCAGATGGTATTACCTTCTGTTTAGAAAATCCTAAGGAAACCACAAAAAACTTTATTATTGTTAATAAATTCAGCAATGCTTCAGAATATTTGTCCAACATACAAAATTTTGTTGTTTTCTATACACTAGCAACACACAATACAAAATGAAGCTAAGAAAACATTTCCATTTTAATGGGATAAAAATAATAAAATAATTAGAAATAAATTCATCCAAGGAATTGCAAGACTTGTACACTAAAAACCACAAAACATTGCTGAAAGAATTTAATGAAGACCTAAATAAATGGAAATATATCCGTTACTCAAAGATTGGAAGATTTAATATGATTAAGATGGAAATATTTCCCCAAGAGATCTATAGATTCAATGCAATCCCTATCAAAATCTTAACAGCCTTTTTTTGCAGAAGTGGAAAATTTGATCATAAAATCCATATGAAAGTCAAAACAATCATGAAAAAGGAAAACGAATTTGGAGAGGGTCACATGTCCTTATTTTAAAACTTATTACAAAACTGCAATAATCAAAACAGTATGATATTGGCATATGGAATAGAATTGAGGATCCAGAAATTAAACTCCAGGTCTATGATCAGATTATTCTCCACAAGGATGCCAAGATTACTCAATATAGAAAGAATAATCTTCTCAAAAAATGGTGTTTGAACAACTGGATAACCATATGAAGAGTGATGTTGGACCTTATATTTTAGACACAAATTAACTCAAAATAAATCAAAGACTGAAATGTAAGAGCTAAAACTATAAAACTCTTAGAAAAATCACAGGAATAAGTTTTCATGACCTTGGATACCACAATACTTTCTCTGATATGATACCAAAAGTACAAGCAACAAAAAGAAAAAAAAAAAAAGATAAATTGAACTTCGTCAAAATTGTAAAAATTTGTACATCAAAGATCACTAACATGAGTGTGAAAAAACAATCCACAGATAGTTATAAAACATTTGCACATCATATATTTCTGATAAATCTCTAGTATACAGTTTATATAAACAACTTTTACAATTCAACAATAAACACAAACAATTCAATTTACTATTGGACAAAGGATGTGTATAGACATTTCTCCAAGGAAGATATACAAATTTCCAACAAGCATCTGAAAAAAATGCTCAACCTTATTTGTCAGTAGAGAAATGGAAATCAAAACCACAATGAGATAAAACTTCATGTATTTTAAAAAATACAACGGAAAATAACAAGTGTTTGCAAGGATATCAAATAGTTGGTATACTTATGCATTGATGGTAGGAATGTAAAATGATGCAGCCAGTGTGGAAACCAGTTTGGCATTTCTTCAATAAGTTAAACATAGAATTACCATCTGACTCATCATTTCCACTCCTATATATGTACCCTAAAATTAAAAACTGAGATCAAACCAAAAGAAAATTGTACAAGAATGTCCACAGCAGCACTATTCACAATAGCCAAAAGCTCTAAACAACCCAAATGTCAAAGAACTGATAAGTAGAAAAACTAAATGTTGTATATTTGTACAGTGGACCCTTATTCAATCATAAAAGGGAATGGAATACTGATATATGCTACAACAGACATAAATTACAACTGTCTCTTGGGTAATCCTAGACATTAGAATCTACCTAAAACTAGCAGGATAAAAGAAAAACAGAGGAGATAGCTTACTGAATTCAAGGAAGTAGGCCAGATCAATCAGGGCTTTGCAAGAAATGGTACATTTTCAATATATTCCCAAAGACAAAGGGTGAAGTATGAATTAGGGATTAAAATGGAGGAAAAGGTATATATGTAGAAAAGTTGAAGGCTTTGAAAATATTTAGAAGGTAGATTCAAATGGACTTTTGCAGATAGGTCTGGGAAGACAAGGAGTAGCCATACTATTGAGGACTTTGAATGTTTATGTACCAATTTTGTGCTTCAGTTAGTAGGAATTTGAGATAAAAAATGGTTTTCAAAAATGAAAGTACCATGATCAGAATTTAACAACTTAATTATTAGGGATAGTTTTGTCTAGAAATTAAGCTTTTCTCAACAGCACATATTTTTTAATATATATCAGCTCTCAGGTTATACACTCTATAATCCTAGATGTCAACTCTTTTGGAATTTATCCTGCTATTTGCCATATATTATACTTCTGTGAGCTTCAAGGGTTAAATAACTATAGTTTATGGATTTATTTATCAATTATTTATGCATTTAATATTTTTATAATATTGGACATATTCTCCATCAATCTTATTTCTAGACTAAAGAATTCCATATTCCTTCTTAAGCTATATTTTTACCTTGCTACAAAAATATTCCTGTGAACACCTCTTATGGTGATCTAAGCACCATGATTAGCACAGTCCTACAATTGGTTAAAACTCAAAAAAGCTAAAAGTAATAAAAAATCCCACATGTATTTATCAAGTAGATAGAAAATCTGAGCAATTTAATAAGCTTCTACTGATCAAGTAATTTAAGAGTATGGAGAAATATTTGGCCCCAATCTTGTGAAAAATGTAGTGGTTCACTGATTTGATGTAGACAAGAAATCAGGGCATGAAACAGGATAATAAAAGCATTAAAAATTATTTCTAATTTTTAAATTTCTTAAGTGTTTCAAGAAACACTAATTTCTTTGTAGAATATGAAAATTTACTCAATCTCATTCTATTTCTATTCTTTTAAGATAGCCTAGTCATTTCTTGTGAAACATAGGCATTAGTTACCTATTTTCTCAGAGAAATAAACTTTTATAATTGTATTTTCCTGTGATTGTCTTTATCCCCAAATAAGTTGATGATTTATGTTTCTTGTTTATGTCTGTGTGACAAGCACTGATTATTTTAGTGAAGCTATTCTTTACAAATTGAGGATATTCTTTCTACTTTATATGTCCTAGCTTTCACAACTAAATAATGTAAAATGCAACCTCGAAGCATCTATTATGTGGCTTTGGCAGGCCCCGGGAAAATGCACCGGGTAAAGAGCTATCTCTTGCTAGTACCCATAGTGGAAAATAATGGTTAGATAAGCCAAAAATTGCATTTAGGTTTTTACCTCTATTTCCAATAATAACAGTTTTAAAGTGAGCTTTTTGGTGCTTAGTAAACAAAAGTATAGTTGAATATCCCTTTCTGCATTTCATACTAGGTAGCTAGATTCTGCATAAGCTTTCAGATATAGAAATCATAGTTATAAATAAGGCCTAACATGCTATTTCAAAGAGCCACTGGAAAGAAAAACATATACAAATATAATTCATAAATTGTCTATTTATTCTCCTCTGCAGGCATAAATTGCAAGTTGATCATTAGTCTACACATATAGTCAGTCACTTAACAAAACAATGAAGTATAATATAACTAAGCCTCTATACTATTTGGTGGCATGTCTAAATGTAATATTTGTGGGGAGAGCTTTCAGTTCTGGCTTGCACTTTCTCTCAAGTTTAGGATTATTATTATTTTTTTTTTTTGAGAATACAAAAACAAACACACCTATTTGAGAAAATATATGTTTAATGTTTTACATACTTATCAATTATAGTCTACTTTTCCAGAAAGGATTTGGTGTGACTGACAAAATTAAAATTTTTACTAAAGATCCATTACAATCAGACTAAAAATTATAAAGTAAAGGTCTTGAAACAAAGAAACAATTGGAAATAAGAGAGCACCTGGAGTAAATTAGTTACTATACTGACACTAAAATTTGTTGAGCTTTCTGAAAGCCAAAGCAAAGGAAAGTTTGTTGGGTCACATAATTTTCTAAGTAATAGAAGCATGCCAGTTAATTGGGAGAGTTAGGATTTTTCTTGGCATGAAATAAAAAGGAAATTTACTGCCGACTTTTTAAATATTGGATATTATGCTACCCAAAAGACAGTTTTGTGGGTTTTTTTTACTAATTTTATAAAAGACACGGGAAGATTTCTTAAAAATATATTTCTCTTAATGTCTTTCTATAAAGCTGAATGTATTAAATTAAAAATGTAAATTAAAGGTATTTGTTTGAGTAACCCACATCATAAAATGCATGATTATTGCTTTTTGATGAGCTAACATAATATAGAACCAGACAATAGAAAACATAGACAATAGAAAATTATCATGTGCCCTAGATTATTGGTTCTCAAACACCATACAGATCCATCAAGTGGAGGTATTACATCAGTATCACCGTTGAACTTTTAAAAATATATGGATCCATGGGCTACATCCCAAGAGAGTCTGATTCAGTAGAACTAGTGCACAGCCCAGATATTCCTTCTTTTGTTATAATGGTCACCTGGAAATTTTGTTGCACTACTCTATATTATTTCTCTCAAATATGATTGGTTTCATTTGATCTTGGAAAGTGGACACAAGTAAACAAATAAATGAACTATATGATTTCAATAATGACTAATGTGAGGAAATAAAATAAGATGATTTACAACAGAGGATGACTGGACAGATGGGAGTTGATTTAGATGGGGTAGCTCAGCTAAATACCAGAAATACTAGTAGTATATGCTGTTGATTAAATAAGAAAGATCCAGTGCTGGGGTTATTTTCTGTGGTGATGATTGAAAGCTTGATTTTATTCTTGTTTGGAGTGAAAACAATAATATTATTCAAATATTTGGTTCAATAAAAAGCCTCCAGAATACTTAAGCATTTGTATATATCTTTTTTTTTATATACCCAACAAAGAATTTATTTTTCAAATATGCAATACAAATATAATTATCTTTCAAATACAAAAGCAAAGATCAGATGAACTAGTTACAGAAATATTATATCATTAACTTTTTAAAAAATATATTGATATTGGAAACAGTTGAATAAATGAAATAGTCCTCAAAGTTGTGATAAAGGGATGGTTGCAATTCTCTGAGCCAGAAGGTAGTGCTACAATGTCTGTAAAAATCCTGATGGAAGGAAAATTATCTTAAAATATATACCCAGCTCAATTGTCCTTTGATTATGAGGATATTTGTGATTTTGTGAAAGCTCGTTAGCAGCCCCTGTGAGATTTCAACAACAAAACCTACCTGATGATAAAAATCCTTGAGACCCCAGAATACTAAACGATAAAGACATTCTGGAAAAAAAAAGACATTCTGGCCCAAAAAATTATATAGGAAAGTCCTAAATGAACCTCACTATATGCCCTGTAGAGCATCTGACTTTGAATTTGACTGTATTTGCATGGATATAACATGATAAACTAAAACCCCAAGGAACGGAATGACTTAAGCAATTAGAAGGGGTCATTTAAAATGTCCATTTAAGTACTGAAGAATGTATGCTAAATGCAAAAATATTATTAAAATATAGTTATTGTAAGCTGTTCTTTGTGATAACAGGAAACAGATTGCAGTGTTTATGTTTTTATAAAACTATTAGACACCTAATTACTGTCCAAAGTAATAAACATGTCACACACACACCCTACATTAGTAGTTAACACTATTATAAAGCTAAATTTTGCTAGCAATTTTTTCCTAATTCACTTTATAAAATGCTACTATTATCTAGGCCTTTTTGGATATGCTACTATTATAGCCCTTATTACCTTCCTTCTTGCATTAAATTTATTGGTATACATGTTTTATGTTCTCTACTAGACCATAAGCAACTTAAAAAGTATTTTATACATTATTAGTAAAAGTGCCTTACATTTGTTAAACATTCTAAATGTATATTTAATGTATGAATGAAGTAGTAGTTTTGGGAGAATCCTTTCTTTCATGTGATTTTTGTTTTCTAGACATGAGGGCAATTTACAGTAATATACTTTTTTGACTTTTGTTTACTGTATTGTTATCAGCGTAAAACACTTGCAGTCAAAATTGTTTTAGCTTCTTTAAAACTGATGATGTATATAACTGAATCTAAGTAGAGTGTCATATCACAAAACACTTCTGAAAAGTGAGCAAGACTCAGCCAGTATGGTAAAGGCTCAAAGTATATCAAGCTTTGGCTGTCAACAAAACAGGCTTTTCGTATGTTATTTTGTTGTTGTAGAAAACATCCCCTTTGTTTCTCAAAAAGTGTTTCTAGGAGAACAGGGTTTGGCAAACATTGGCCTATGTGCCAAGTCTGGTCCAACACCTGTTTTTGTATAACTCATGAGCTAAGAATAGATTTTACATGCATAATAGTGGAGAAACATCAAAAGGACACACGAAATCATATGGAATTCAAAATCCAACATCTCAAAATATAGTTTTATTGTATTAATCACTCTCAATCATTTACGTATTGTCTATGGCAGCTTTTGCACCACAAAGTCAGAGTTGATAAATTGTGACAGAGGTCCTATGGCCCGCAAAGCCTAAAATATTTATTCCCTGGCCCTTTACAGAAATGGTTTACCTACTGATGTTCTAAAACTTTCATTGCATTTATGCCTCACAAATTGGTTCTAGAATATCCAAAAAGGACTTAAAATATTTTTTATTCTATTCTTTTTATCTTGTTAATTTGATTTTATGATAATCCAAATAACACAATGATATATTAAAATAGATTCTTAAATTTCTCATATTCCATCCACTGCTTGGATTACTAGACACTATTACTTCTAAATATTGCCATTTCAAAAATCCACATTAACAAGAGGGAAGAATTTTTTGTAATTGACTGGACTAAATAGATATGAGGAGAAAACCTCAAATGAGAAATTAAGCGAAGGAATTAGTGAAATAATAATGACTTATACCTCTTATAAAATAATTAACTGAAAGATTATGCACTGAACAAATATTTAGCAGGAAGTTATTATCACCTGTAAGAAACTATACTATGCTTAATGTGCATTATCGCTTAAATTGAATTAGGTATGATGAAAATTGCATAAAGAAATGTAAAATGATAATGTTAATATTTATTGAATACTTGTGTGAGGCACTGTTCTAGAAACTTTTTATTTATTACTGCATTTAATCTTCCACACAAACATATGAGATAGGTGCACAAATTTTGATCATTTTATAAATCAGAGGAAATGAGGCACAAAGAGTTTGAATAACTCACTCAAGGTCATAACAGCAAATTAATGGCAGAACTAACATTTGAACATAGATACTCTGGCTGCAGGAAACATCCTACCCTGCCTTGGTACATAGGTTGTGTTTAGAAAATGCACGAGGACACAAACATATTTTACTTGGAGTGGAAATGGGAGCATAAATAGCTTTTTTTGATAGAAAACAATGGGAATTTTTGGTTAGTTAGCATGACTTGAAGTTAAATATCATTTTTCATGTAAAGTAATTAATTTGTTTTTGCAACATAGTAGTCACAAAGTCAGAATACTTTTTTATTCCTGTTAGTTTAATAAAACAAACCATGCCTGATATCTTGAGCAAATTGATTACAGACTGATGTAGACCTGGAAAATAATGAATCTTCGAGGGAGGACGAATCGCAAACTTCAAAATCACACTTTATCCACTATCCATAATAATTATCAATTATTCTCTACAGTGGGAGCCAACAGTAAGGTGCAGATCGAAGGACAGGAAGGAAACTGGCTTGCATTTGCTGCCATAGCAATAGATTATAGTTATATTCAAGTTGATCTGAATTTTCTAAACAATCATGCATAATGTGCAGAATTCCCATACATTACCCCTCCACCAACACCATACATTGTTGTGGATCATTTGTTACATATTATAAAAGAACACGGTCACAGTATTACCACTAACTATGGTCCATAGTGTACACTGGTGTAATTATTTTAGATGCTTTGTTGATATTATTTTACCATGGTATGTCCATTTTGTTCCCAGCATCTCATTTATTCTTATAAAACCTCCACTACCTACTTCAAGGAATTATGAGATTGCCTGGGAAATAGTGTTGCCAATTGCCAGTTGCTATAAAAGTCCACCTGGATTCCTCTCCTTTCTTGGGTACCTGGTTACTATTATAGGGCCCCATTGCCACCGAAAATTTCCTACCTAATCAAATATCACACCACTTTTTTAAAAAAGATTAATTAGAAAAAGAGATAACTTTCCTTGCCAGATGTGATGATAAATAACACTTTCTCAGAATCTAGGTTTCTGAGGGAAGACTAATGTGGAACAATCCAGGTTTAAATAGTACAGATTGCCATTCGATATTTCCAGTGAGGTTATAATACTTTAAAATGAGTTCAATAAAAATAAATATAAAACATATCTTGGAATAAAGAAAAACACAAGTGTGCATGTGTGTGTGTGCACACATGTGTATCCACTTAATGCTAAGAAGGAGGAGACTTTGGCTTTGACCATGTAGTAGGTATGAATGTAGGTAGGTAGTTTAGATAGATACATAGATACATAGATAGATAGGATAGGATAGATTCACCAAGTATTTATTCAGCACCTAATATGTGCCAGGCAGGCACTATCCTAGGCACCAAGAACACAGAAGAGGAGAATTATGGCACCAAGAACACATAAGAGGACAATTACGGGAGAGTGGACAGATTATCCTTACTTGGAGAAGAAACCATTTCCCATCACTGCAGTGGCCAGTGTTAATGAGAAAGTGATTTTAGAAGTAAGGTATTCTCAACTTGAAGATTATATATGTATGAAGACATGTGATGCCTAGAATGCTCAGGTGGAAATTGAGAACAATTGGACTGTGTTCAAATCGTAAAGTTGATTTTCACTTTGATCTTAGAATGACATTTAGATTAACATACAAATGAATCCTTATAAAGTAATGTTTCATTAAATATTTATTTATATAATTTGGGTAGAATTGAGTCAAATTATGAGAACCATAATCTTATTTATATTCATTTGGTGAAATTCAAGAACATGAATGGAATTGATGGTAGCACATAATAATGAGTGTAACAAACACTGTTGATTTATGGATGTGATTGTGGATCAAATAGGCACTATAAGGAGGTTAATGTTAGTTGGAGCACTGTTAATTTAAATTCCAGAGTCATCCTTCTATTCAGGGTGATGGAGATAAGGAGCAGAAAGAAATATTATTATCAGAAATAATGAATTCCTTGTGTTTTATTTCTTTTGGTCACAGGCAAGCATCAAAACGTGCCTTCTGGGAAATAGCGTTATAACAGTGCAGCAAAGATGAGTGATTAAGATGGTTAAACATAAAGATGATTCACCAATCAAATAAATTGAATAAAAGGCTTGAATTCAATACATAGGTTTTGTTTTGATGTCAATTTATGTCAAGCTCAAAAGTATTAATAATCATACATTCTATATATTAAATTCTGCAGTGTAATTTACTAATGATCTTGCATCCATCACAAAAAAATAAGGAAAGCCTAATGAACACTAGATATGCAAATACTTTAACCACTAAAATATTTAATAGTTCATTGGTTTACAGTGCTTCTTAGATATTCTTTCAAAATTAAGCTATTATCATTCAACAAAACAAGAGCAATACTGCTCTTTATATTGTGGTTTTAATCGTAAATTAATATTAGTGATTCAGTGTAGAATAAAAAAGAAAGCTGTTCAAATTATAAATTTTTAAAATATTTAAAAACAAATTTTAAAAATTTGTGACAATCAAGTTATTTAAGAATGACTTAATCAGCTATCTATGCAGTTCTGTCTTAATATAACCTTAGGAGGGTTATTATTATATTTTCTTTATTCAAAATGAAAAGACAATGAAGCACTATATAATACTTTTGCACAATATGTCCCCCACATGGGCCTTTTCCAAACTTTCTGCAGTTTGGAAAATGAATAATGGCTGGTATTCTTATACATGTGTACATTTCTATACTTTGCTAGAATGACAAAAAGAAAGCATTTTATGTGAGGGGCAATGCCTAGTATTGGGGCTTGACTGGAAGAAGTACCAGATATTTGCATGTTTTTGAAAGTAGTCTCTTCTTGTTTTAATGACCAAATCGTTGAGTAGAACCTGCAATTTTTAGTCAAAAATTTACTTTTGCAAGTCATTTTTAACAGAAAAGTAAAAATTTGCGCTAGCCAGTCCCTTACTTGTGTAAGGAAGTCAAAAGAAGACTAAATTATCTCAGAGATAAGAAAGGTGATCTTAAGATCACTTACAGATAACTTTAAAATTTTTCTTAGAGGATTTAAATAGATATATTTATCATCAGTTTTAAATTGCTGAAGGGAGAATTAGGGAATAAGGCCTAAATTGTTCTAGGGAAATTGTTGGTTAGTTTTCAGACTACTTCACAGCATTGTTTGAAATCCTTCCTCATTTCTTAAAGTTGTAAAATTGATCAACTCAAGGATAATTGATAACATCTTAAATACGAGCTCCTTCTGTTCTTAGTAGCACATACTACTCCTGGAAAGAAGCCAAAAAAGCAAATGATTCTTCAACCAGAGGCCCTTCTCTCTTTGTTCTTTAACTCCTGTAAATATAGACAAGCTTCAACATAGTCATAGAAAATTTACAGTGAATAACATCTAATCCTGAATTTACTGGAAAGTTTTAGATGATTTATGCAAACAGTGAAATGAGTAAAATGATATAATTAGTTCTATGATACAAAGGTTTTGAAACGTCCTAAGAAATTGGATGCTCATACTTTCATCAGAAGATAGATGTGGCTGGGAGAGAAGTGAGTTAAGTTTCTAGGAGTTAAGAATTTGACTTTTAGTCTTAGCTTTGCCAATAATACACTGCAGTTATTCTACACTTTAGACTTCATTTTCCTCACCTATACAATTCTTTAAAAGTCCCTATTAGCTCTAAAATTCTAAGAGTTTTGTAAATAGGTAATTATTACAGACACCATTCAATGGAAGTAAGAAGAAAAAAATATTGAGTGGAAATCTCCTTTCTTCTTCAATATGTACTATTTATGAAAGTGACCATAGCATATTCACTTGTTCTTATAAGCTGTGTGAAGTTCTGATATATCTGTAATACTTAATATAGGAATAAAAATCATCTTGATCATTTGTAAGATCCATGTTAATTTATCAACCTTGCTTCACTGTGTTATAAAGATTGTCCAAGTTTTTCTGAATGGTGATTAACTTATTACATCTCTTAAAAAGAATCACAATTTGTAGAGAAAGACTTAACTTTTCATCTCATTTTATAGTTTGCTTAAAATGACAACAAAGTATTTCTAGGTTTTTATTCCTTTCCAGTTTGGAAAATCAATTTTATTGTTACATATTAATAAAGCATAAATCCATCCAAAGAGTATAATCAATGGTATCTGATGTAATATCAGATTTGTGCATTCATCATGCCAATCATTCCCAGAGCACGTTTATTATTCCAATAATAATAATAAACAAAAAACTAACAAATCTCATCACCTCTCAGTCTCTCTATGCCGAGCCTGCCGTACACAGCTAATATTATTTTTTTCTCTATATATCATATTTGTATTTATATTTTTTAAAAACATCTTTTATGCAATATTACCCATATTCTTGTTTGACATTAGGATTTGCTCTCTTATACAGTCCCACGTTACAGATTTTAGCTTTCCTTCTAGTAATATACATGGCCTTAGAATTTTCCTTTCAACAACACTCATACCCATACTATAGTACTGCTAGTTACAAACACCATGATATGCTTTCACCATTTCTATTCTTTTCCAAAGATATACAAACAATCATTTTACTAACTCTGCACTGATTAAGGCTCAGCTTTCCATTCTCTACCCTCATTCTATTTTCTGGTGACCTATATTTTAATTTTTAAATCCATTAGCTCACAATATATTTAGTTCATAGTAGCACAATCATACAGTATTTGTCCTTTTGTGTCTGGATTGTTTCAGTCAATATAATGTCCTTCAGGTTCTTCCATGTTGTCATATGCTTCACGACTTCATTTCTTCTTATTTCATCATAATATTCAATTGTATGTACACCATATATTGTTTATCCATTCATTAATTGATGGGGACCTGGGTTATTTCCAACTTTTGGCAATGGTGAATAATGCCGCTATGAACATTGGTGTGCAGATGTCTGTTTGTGTCTGTGCTCTCAGTTCTTCTTGGTATATCCCTATTTCCAGATCACATGGCAAGTCTATATTCAACTTCCTTAGGAACTGCCAAACAGTCCTCCAAAGTGGCTATACCGTTTACATTCCCACCAACAGTAAATAAATTTTCCTATGGCTCCACATCCTCTCCGACATTTACATTTTCTTATTTTTTTTTTTTTTATTATTATGGGTAAAAATAAAAATTCTCACAATACATACAAACATTTGCAAAATGATATATAAATATATATGCATATATGTGTATTTGCTTACAAAAATGTTATTTTTATATATATATATATATATATATATATATATACACATATATTTTAAGAGGTGCTTAGATTATCTAAAATATTACATGGAACCCACTGGGATTCCCATTTTGCCCACCTCCCACACCTCCCACCACATCCCACACAAACATCTCCCACAGTGTGGCCCACCAACCTCAATGAACTTACACATCCTGGAGCCTTGCCACCAACCATAGACCACAGTTCACACTGTAGACCACACTCTCTCCCACTCAGTTCTGAGTGGTGTGTACTGATTTAAAATGGCCTACATCAATTGCCACTACAGTACTAAGGACAACCTCCAACTCCCAAAGAAGCCCCTGTATTTCAACTGCTCATCCCCTCCCTACCCAAAAACTGTCAAGTGGCCACTGGCTCCACCTCATTGTTATAATATCTTGCATTGCAAGAATCACCATATGTGAGCAAGAGAATACCATCAAGTCGACTCTAGTCCATAGTTCTTCCCCCAATTCAGAGGTGACTGGGATGGTGATGTCCACTCCAACTCCAAGTGAGAGAGGGCTTATATCCCATGGATATGGTGGGTGGGATGATCCTGCCTGCAGATGCAGGCCCTCTCCATTCCCTGGGATGGCCATTTCCCATCATTGTCTCCTCACCAGGTGACTTGGATGAGTCCATTGAGCTGTAGGGTAGGAGTTGCAGCTCCACCTAGATTTCACGCACACCTGGCACATAGGTAGGCGGGAGGCTCCAGTATCTGGAAGTATACCTAAGAAACTCCAGCATCACTTGTAGGTTTGAATAGAAGGGACTGGTGAACCATGTGCAGGGAGGACTTACTTGAGTATAATTCTGTCACTCTCAGGAGCACAGATTCCAAAATAGAACCCACTGATAAGGCATCAGTCTCTGGGGCTATCCCCCCTTATATAGGACCAGGGTGTCTCCGGAGCTCTCAGGAACCCCACTGAGTGGGATGATAGGCACTTAGATGTTCTATGAGCTCCTACTGAGGTGTGCGTAAGAGTTACCTCTGGGATGACCTCCCGACTCTCTTTGAAGTCTCTTAGCCACTTGAACTCATTTGACTTTACCATTTCCCCCTTTTATTCAAGGTCTTTTTTAGTTGTGTTGCCAGTTGGCACTTGGGAAAAGTTTTCAATTAGCAATAATCGTGCCTCGGATAAACCTCATTGGCTACGATAATGCCACTGCACAAAGCTGCCAGTTGGCACTTGGTATTAATCCCTCGTTGCCAGGGAGGCTCATCCCCGGGAGTCATGTCTCACGTTGGGGGGAAGGTAATGCAATCATATGCTGAGTTTGGCTTAGAGAGAGGCCACATTTGAGCAACAAGGAGGCTCTCAGGTGGCAACCCTTAGGCACCCCACAACTGCAGGCTTAGTCTCATTTACAAGAGCAAAGACTCACAAGGGTAGTCATCAATTAAAAAAAAAAAAAAAAAAAAAAACCATCAGTGGGTCATCCTATTTTGACAGGCACTGTCCCTACACTCAGAGGACTATTGCTGCTCCCTTGGAGATTGTGGCAGAGCTCTCCAGGCTAGGAATTCAGATCCCCTCATTTATTGTGTGATTATCCACCCATCGTGACCATGCCCCATCCCCCGATCCTTTGAATGATTTTGTATATCTTTCATGTATATTCGGTTGAACCAATCCCCACGAAACCCCCCCCAGACACCCTCCCCCCAATAATCCCCCGTAGTACCCATTGTAACCCTTCTGTGATCCAAATCCTCCATGAACATTTAGTCCATAAAATAATCAAATACACTTACTAGGAAAAAGAAACAAGTGTGATAAGCTTACATGCAAGAGACAAACATAAGGAAACTCAGGGGGGAAAAAAAAAGAGAGAAGGAAAAAAAACAAATAATCAAACAAAGAACAAAACAAAATAAAATATAATTAGTGGATTGGGACATTCAAAAAATGGGCAAAAAAGTAAAGGAAATGCCTTTAATATATATATATATATATATATATATATATATTCATTTTTATTTCCTTTCTCTCTTCTTTTTTCCCTTTTTTCCTTCCCTTTATCACTGTGTTATCGGATGTCTGGTGTTCCATGACACCTTCCTCCTCTCAATCCCCATTGTCTCCCAATTTTTCATTTAATTTTCAAAGAAGTTTTAGGTCACAACAATGTCACACACGGAGTGCCAGAGACTCCCAGATACCAAACCACCCCCCCTTCCCCACCCCATATTAACTGCCCCTCCTTTTTTTTTTTGGTTGTTAGCATTGTTATAACTGTTATACAGATAGCAAAATATAGCAACTAAACATTGTCAGTGATTTACAGTATAGTTTACAATTTAGATGATACAGTTTAATAATTTTGATGATATTTACCATGTCCTGTGTCCATTACTGAAAGGAATGAAAAACCTTCCCCATGACCACCAAACAACCCATTAGATCTTGACTGTTCCCTTCTCCCCAGCCGCCCAGGGCCCATGATACCCCCCTCTCCTAACCCGTGGAATGTCAAGATTCAGAGTTACATGCCCTGGGGATTTGAACCAGCCCTTCCTAATTCACCCACCCCCCAGTGCTGCATCACCAAACCCAGGAACACCACCACTCATCTGCCCCATCCCCCAACATGCAACCACACTCTATCCCTTTACCATAGATTATGTCCATATGGGTGATGGCTCAAAGCCTGCTCTTCTCTTACTCTCCTTTGTTAACCTATCTTTCAGACAATGGTTCTCAGAAACTGCTCACTTTCCTCAGTTCAGATCAGTGAGGTCATATACTGTTCATCCTTCAGTGCCTGGCTTGCTTCACTCAACATAAGGTCTTCAAGATTCATCCACGTTATTCCATGTGTTAGCACTTTGTTCCTTCTTACCGCTGAGGAATATTCCATTGTATGTATGTGCCACATTTTGTTTATCCATTCGTCTGTTGATGGGCACCGGGGCTGTTTTCTACTTTTGGCAATGGTGAACAATGCTGCTATGAACATTGGTGTGCATATATCTGTTTGTATTTTTGTTTTCAGTTCTTCTGGGTATATACCCAGCAGTGGAATTGCTGGATCATATGGAAGATCTATTGCTAGTTTTCTGAGGAACCGCCAAACTGTCCTCCACAGTGGCTGGACCATACCGCAGTCCTACCAGCAGTGGATGAGGGTTCCTATTCCTGCACATCCTCTCCAACATTTAGTGTCTCCTGTTTTTTTAATAGCTGCCATTCTGATGGGGGTAAGATGGTATCTCATTGTAGTTTTGATTTGCATTTCCCTGATAGCAAGTGATGTTGAGCATTTTTTCATTTGCTTTTTAGCCATTTGTATTTCTTCCTTGGAGAAGTGTCTTTTCAGGTCACTTCCCCATTTTTTATATGGGTTGTTTGTCCTTTTATTTTCGAGGTGAAGGATTTCTTTATATATGCAGGATATTAGGCTCCTATCAGATATATGGTTGCCGAATATTTTTTCCCATTGGGTAGGTTGCCTTTTTATTTTCTTAATAACAACCTTAGAGGTGCAGAAGTTTTTAATTTTGAGGAGATCCCATTTATCAATTTTTTCTCTTGCTGCTCATGCTTTGGCTGTGAAGTTCATGAAACCATTTCCTATTACAAGGTCCTGTAGATGCTTCCCTACATTATCTTCCAAGGTTTTTATGGTTTTGGCTCTTATATTTAGATCTTTGATCCATCTTGAGTTGATTTTTGTATAAGGTGTGAGATGGTATTCTTCTCTCATTCTTTGGATATGGATATCCAGTTCTCCAAGCACCACTTGTTAAAGAGGCCATTCTCTCCCAACTGATTGGGCTTCGTGGACTTGTCAAATATCAAATAAATGTATATGCGAGGAACTATATCAGAACTCTCAATTCGGTTCCATTGGTCAGTAGGTATATCCTTGTGCCAATAACACGTGGTTTTGAACACTGTAGCTTTGTAGTATGTTTTAAAGTCAGGTAGTGTGATACTTCCAACTTCATTTTTCTTTTTCAATATGTCTTTGGAAATTTGGGGCCTCTTGTCTCTCCAAATATATTTTGTGGTTAGTGTTTCCAGTTCCTTAAAAAATACAGTGTTGACTTTTATTGGGATTGCATTAAATCTGTAGATTAGTTTGGGTAGGATAGACATCTTGTTGATGTTTAGTCTTCCTACCCATGAAAAGGGATTAGTTTTCCATTTATTTAAATCTTTTTTTATTTCCTTTAACAGTGTTGTGTAGTTTTCTGTATATAAGTCCTTTACATCTTTAGTTAAATTTATTCCTAGGTATTTGATTCTTTTAGTTACTATTGCAAATGGTATTTTTTCTCTGATTTCATCCTCAATTTGCCCGTTATTGGTCTACAGAAATGCTACTGATTTTTGAGCAATGATCTTATAGCCTGCAACATTACTGAACTCTTGTAAGTTCTAGAAGCCTTGTTGTAGATTTCTCAGCGCTTTTATATATAGGATCATGTCATCTGAAAATAATGAAATTTTTACTTCTTCTTTTCCAATCTGGATGCCTTTTATGTCCTTTTCTTGCCTCAGTGCTTGCGCCAGTACTTCTAAGACAATATTAAGTAGAAGTGGTGATAGTGGGCATCCTTGTCTAGTTCCCGATCTCAGAGGGAAGGCTTTTAGGATTTCCCTGTTGAAAATGATGTTAACTTTGGGTTTTTCATATATACACTTTATCATATTCAGAATGTTTTGTCTATTCCTATCTTTTGTAATGTTTTTATGAAGAAAGAGTGCTGTATTTTATCGAATGCTTTTTCTGCATCTATAGAGTTGATCATGTGGTTTTTTTCTTTCAATCTCTTCATGTGGTGAATTACATTGATTGATTTTCTTATATTGAACCATCCTTGCATACCCGGGATGAAACCCAATTGGTCACGGTGTATAATCCTTTTGATATGTTGTTGACTGCAATTAGCAAGTATTTTGTTGAGGATTTTAGGATCTAGGTTCATTAGAGAAATTGGTCTGTAATTTTCCTTTCTTGTGGGTTCTTTATTTGGTTTTGGTATTAGGGTAATGTTGGCATCATAGAATGAGTTAGGAAATATTCCTTCTACTTCTATTTTTTGGAAGAGCTTAAGTAGAATTGGTGTTAGCTCTTTCCGGAATGTTTGGTAGAATTCAGCTGTGAAGCCATCTGGTCCTGGGCCCTTCTTAGTTGGGAGGTTTTTTGATGACTGAGTCTATCTCTTTACTTGTAATTGGACTATTGAGTTCATCTATTTCTTCTTTCATCAGTGTAGGCTGTTTGTGGTTTTCTAGAAACTCTTCCATTTCCTCTAAATTATCATTCTTGTTGGAATATAATTTTTCAAAGTATCCTCTTATGATACTCTTTATTTCTGTGGGGTCAGTAGTGATATCCCCGTGCTCATTCCTTATTTTATGTATTTGCATCTGTTCTTTCTTTTTCTTTTCTACTCTGCCTAAGGGATTGTCAATTTTATTGATATTCTCGAAGAACCAGCTTTTGATTGTGTTTATTGTTTCCAGTGCTTTCTTATTCTCTATTTCATTTAGTTCTGTCAAATATTTGTTATTTCCTTCTTTGTACTTCCTTTAGGTTTAGTTTGTTGTTGTTTTTCCAATTCCTCCAAGTGTGCAGTTAGGTCTTCAAATTTAGCTCTTTCTTCTTTTTTAATATGTGAATTTGTGGCTATGAACCTCCCTCTCAGGATTGCTTTCGCTGCATCCCATTGGTTTTGATATGTTGTGTTGTTGTTTTCATTAGTTTCAAGGTAGTTACTGATTTCTTTTGAGATTTACTCTTTGACACAGTTTGTCTTAAGTGTGTTGTTTAACTTCCGTATCCTTGTGCCTAACTTGTTTCTCTGGTCTTAGTGATTTCCAATTTCATTCCGTTGTGGTCAGAAATAATTACTTTGTATAATCTCAATCTTTCTGAATTCATTGAGAGTTGTTCTGTGGCCCAGCATGTGGTCTATTTTGGAGTATGTTCCATGTGCACTCGAGAAGAATGTAAATCCTGCTGTATTTGGGTGTAGTGTTCTTTATATGTCTATTAAATCCAGGTCTTCTAATGTGTTGTTGAGTGCCTTTGTTTCTTTATTGATTCTCCACCTAGATGTTCTGTCTAAAGATTATAGTGGTGTGTTGAAGTCCCCAGCTATAATTGTAGAGGCATTTATTTCTCCTTTTATTTTTTCCAGAGTTTGCCACACATATTTTGAGGTGCCCCAATTAGGTGCATAAATGTTGATGATTGTTCTCTCTTCTTGAGAGATTACTCCTTTTACTAATATGTAGTGTCCATCATTGTCTCTTACAATAGTTTTGTATTTAAAGTGTATTTTGTCTGATATTAGAATAGCTAATCCTGCCCTTTTTTGGCTATTGTTAACTTCTAAAATGGTTTTTCAGTCATTCACTTTCAGCCTCCTTGAATCCCTGGGTTGAAGGTGGGTTTCTTGTAGAAAGCATATAGATGGATCATATTTTCTTATCCATTCTCCCAGTCTGTGTCTCTTGATTGGTGAATTTAATCCATTAACATTCAGTGTTATTACTCATAATGAATTTCTTACTTCAGCCATTTTTACTTTGGGTTAATGTATGTCTTATGTTGTTTTGTTTCTCTTTATGTCTTTTCAGTTGTTTTTAAACTCTACCCTTCCGTCCACGCCGTTGATCTGCGCAGATAAATGTCCCAAACTTTTCATTCTACCGTGCACAGCACAGACCCCCGGGCAGGACCCCATCCACAATCCACCTTGCTCTGGGAGCTTGCAGTGTGTGCCCTCCTACACAACGCCTTCCTGGCCCCCTCCACCCAACCTAAGGATTTATTCATACAAGAAACCAGATTGCATATGATTCCAAACCAATATGGTCATTTAAGTAAATTTCACAAAAGTCCAACATTACTTTTGACATCAACCACAAATAATGATGACAATAATCAAGAGAAGCATTTCTATATTTTAAAAGATGGGTTTCATACTCTCATACAATGATATTAAATCTTGTGGCTTAGCAAGTTTTCTGCCACCATGAAACAGAGAACTCTGTAATTTAAATGCATTTTATATATTGTTCCAAGAATTAGCTATTTTTCAAAGTGGTTGACTAATGAGCAAGAGGACCTAACACCTTATTAAATACCAGGCTGATGTATTGTTATGGAAACCATATTTATATTATTTATATCATATATATTTGCATGGTATATTCACCTGCTAATATTGTTAAGGAAGAAGGATGGAGCAATATTCACGTGTTTTCATTTACATTAACTATCTCATTTACATTAGCTTATAATGGTTGATAGCTTTATTATCTGTATTTTATGAGTTCAAAGAATATATGTGAATTATACAGAACTTCACAAATGTAATACATATTGGATAAAATAGCTTATGTTACTTGCTTATGATCACACAGCTAATGAGTGCTAGACACAGGAATGATAACATTAATTATCTCATATCCAATGAAACCTAGTTTCAGTTTGTATTCTTCCCCAAAAATTGAATTTATATATAATCCTTCAGCATTCTAGCATTATTTTGGGACCACCACAATGGGAAATAAAATTATATATCACATTCTAGTAAAAATTGAAATTAGACTTTGTACAAATATAGCTCCTCCTAACAGGATGCACTGGTAATTTTCAGATAACCTATGTACTGTGTGTTTTTTTTTATTGTGGATAAGAATCAAAATTCTCACAATACATACAAACATTTGCAAAATGATATATAAATATATATGCATATATGTGTATTTGCTTACAAAAATGTTATACATATATATATATATATATATATATATACATATATTTTAAGAGGTGCTTTGATTACCCAAAACATTACACAGAACCCACAGGGATTCCCATATTGTCCACCTCCCACACCTCCCCCCACATCCCACACAAACATCTCCCACAGTGTGGCCCACCACCCTCAATGAACTTACACATCCTGGAGCCTTGCCACAAACCATAGACCACAGTTCACACGGTAGACCACACTCTCTCCCACTCAGTTCTTAGTGGTGTGTGCTGATTTAAAATGGCCTACATCCGTTGCCACAACTGTACTAAGGACAAACTCCAACTCCCAAAGAAGCCCCTGTATTTCAACTGCTTATCCCCTCCCTACCCCAAAAGTGTCAAGTGGCCACTGGCTCCACCTCATTGTTATAAATTCTTGCATTGCTAGAATCACAATATGTGAACAAGAGAATACCATCAAGTCCACTCTAGTCCATAGTTCTTCCCACAATCCAGAGGAGACTGGGATGGTGATGTCCACTCCAACTCCAAGTGAGAGAGGGCTTATATCCCAT
>JAKSZT010054171.1:1772140-1787556 GCA_026826555.1 Tolypeutes matacus | reverse complement strand
AGTTTTTAATTTTGAGGAGATCCCATTTATCAATTTTTTCTCTTGCTGCTCGTGCTTTGGGTGTGAAATTCATGAAACCATTTCCTATTACAAGGTCCTGTAGATGCTTCCCTACATTATCTTCCAAGGTTTTTATGGTTTTGGCTCTTATATTTAGATCTTTGATCCATCTTGAGTTGATTTTTGTATAAGGTGTGAGATGGTATTCTTCTCTCATTCTTTTGGATATGGATATCCAGTTCTCCAAGCACCACTTGTTAAAGAGGCCACTCTCTCCCAGCTGAGTGGGTTTCGTGGCCTTGTCAAATATCAGATGACTGTATATGCGAGGATCTATATCAGAACTCTCAATCCGGTTCCATTGGTCAGTAGGTCTATCCTTGTGCCAATACCATGCAGTTTTGATCACTGTAGCTTTGTAGTATGTTTTAAAGTCAGGTAATGTGATACCTCCAACTTCATTTTTCTTTTTCAATATATCTTTGGCAATTCGGGGCCTCTTACCTCTCCAAATATATTTTGTGGTTAGTTTTTCCAGTTCCTTAAAAAATATAGTGTTGACTTTTATTGGGATTGCATTAAATCTGTAGATTAGTTTGGGTAGGATAGACATCTTGATGATGTTTAATCTTCCCATCCATGAACAGGGAATATTTTTCCATTTATTTAAGTCTTCTTTGATTTCCTTTAACAGTGTTGTGTAGTTTTCTGTATATAAGTCCTTTATATCTTTAGTTAAATTTATTCCTAGGTATTTGATTCTTTTGTTTACTATTGTAAATGGTATTTTTTTCCTGATTTCCTCCTCAGTTTGCTGGTTATTGGTGTATAGAAATGCTACTGATTTTTGAGCATTGATCTTATAGCCTGCAACATTACTGAACTCCTTTATAAGTTCCAGAAGCCTTGTTGTCGATTTCTCAGGGCTTTCTATGTATAGGATCATGTCATCTGCAAATAATGAAATTTTTACTTCTTCTTTTCCAATCTGGATGCCTTTTATGTCCTTTTCTTGTCTCAGTGCTCGTGCAAGTACTTCTAAGACAATGTTAAATAGGAGCGGTGATAGTGGGCATCCTTGTCTTGTTCCCGATCTCAGAGGGAAGGCTTTTAGGATTTCACCGTTGAAAATGATGTTAGCTTTGGGTTTTTCATATATACCCTTTATCATTTTCAGAAAGTTTCCATCTATTCCTATCTTTTGTAGTGTTTTTATGAGGAAAGAGTGCTGTATTTTGTCGAATGCTTTTTCGGCATCTATAGAGATGATCATGTGATTTTTTTCTTTCAGTTTGTTTATGTGGTGTATTACATTGATTGATTTTCTTATATTGAACCATCCTTGCATACCTGGGATGAAACCCACTTGGTCATGATGTATAATCCTTTTGATATGTTGTTGAATGCGATTAGCAAGTATTTTGTTAAGGATTTTAGCATCTAGGTTCATTAGAGAAATTGGTCTGTAATTTTCCTTTCTTGTGGTATCTTTATTTGGTTTTGGTATTAGGGTAATGTTGGCATCATAGAATGAGTTAGGTAGTATTCCTTCTACTTCTATTTTTTGGAAGAGCTTAAGTAGAATTGGTGTTAGCTCTTTCCGGAATGTTTGGTAGAATTCAGCTGTGAAGCCATCTGGTCCTGGACTCTTCTTAGTTGGGAGGTTTTTAATGACTGAGTCTATCTCTTTACTTGTAATTGGGCTGTTGAGTTCATCTATTTCTTCTTTCATCAATGTCGGCTGTTTGTGGGTTTTTGAAACTTGTCCATTTCCTCTAATTGTCATTCTTGTTGGCATATAATTTTTCAAAGTATCCTCTTATGATACTCTTTATTTCTGTGGGGTCAGTAGTGATATCACCTTGCTCATTCCTTATTTTATGTATTTGCATCTGTTCTCTCTTTTTCTTTGTTAGTCTGGCTAAGGGTTTGTCAATTTTGTTGATATTCTCAAAGAACCCGCTTTGCTTTTGTTTATTGTTTCCAGTGCTTTCTTATTCTCTATTTCATTTATTTCTGCTCTAATCTTGGTTATTTCCTGTTTTCTACTTCCTTAGGTTTAGTGTGTTGTTGTTTTTCCAATTCCTCCAAGTGTGCAGTTAGGTCTTCAATTTTAGCTCTTTCTTCTTTTTTTAATATATGAATTTATGGCTATGAACTTCCCTCTCAGGACTGCTTTTGCTGCATCCCATAGGTTTTGATATGTTGTGTTGTCGTTTTCATTAGTTTCAAGGTAGTTACTGATTTCTTTTAAAATTTCCTCTTTGACCCACTATTTGTCTAAGAGTGTGTTGTTTAACTTCCATATCCTTGTGCCTAACCTGTTTCTCTGTCCCTTATTGATTTCCAACTTCATTCCGTTGTGGTCAGAGAAGTTACTTTGTATAATCTCAATCTTTCTGAATTCATTGACTGTTGTTTTGTGGCCTAGCATGTGGTCTATTTTGGAATATATTCCATATGCTCTGGAGAAGAATGTAAATCCCGCTGTATTTGGGTGTAGTGTTCTGTATATGTCTATTAAGTCCAAATCTTCTAATGTATTGTTGAGTGCCTTTGTTTCTTTTTTTTTTTTTATTTTTTTTTATTATGGGTAAGAATCAAAATTCTCACAATACATACAAACATTTGCAAAATGATATATAAATATATATGCATATAAGTGTATTTGCTTACAAAAATGTTGTTTATATATATATATATATATTTTAAGAGGTGCTTAGATTACCCAAAATATTACACGGAACCCACTGGGATTCCCATGTTGCCCACCTCCCACACCTCCAATCACATCCCACACAAACATCTCCCACAGTGTGGCCCACCACCCTCGTTTCTTTATTGATTCTCTGCCTAGATGTTCTAATGATGATAGTGGTGTGAAGTCCCCTGCTATAATTGTAGAGGAATTTATTTCTCCTCTAATTTTTTCCAGAGTTTGCTGCACGTATTTTGCGACACCTCGATTTGGTACGTAAATGTTGATGATTGTTCTTCTTGAGAGCTTACTCCTTTTACTAATATGTAGTGTCCATCTTTGTCTCTTACAATAGTTTTGCATTTAAAGTCTATTTTGTCTGATATTAGAATAGCTACTCCTGCCCTTTTTTGGCTATTGTTAGCTTGTAAAATGGTTTTCCAGCCATTCACTCTCAGCCTCCTTGAATCCCTGGGCCGAAGGTGGCTGGAAGTTTTTTTCTTTTAGTGTTTTCACTATGTCATACCACTGTCTTCTTGCCTCCATGGTTTCAGCTGAGAAATCAGCACTTAATCTTATTGTGCTTCCCTTGTATGTGATGGTTCTCTTTTCTCTTGCTGCATTGAGTATTTTCTCTTTGTCTTGAGCATTGGGCAGTTTGACAAGTATATGTCTTGGAGTTGGCCTGTTGGGATTTATACTATTTGGGGTGCGCTGTGCTTCCTGGATCTGCACATCCATCTCTCTCAATAGAGTTGGGAAGTTTTCAGCCATAACTTCCTTCAACACTCCTTCTGTTCCCTTTCCCTTCTCTTCTCCTTCTGGGATGCCCATAATGCGTATGTTTGTGCGTTTTGTATTATCGGGTAATTCCCTGAGACCATACTGGATTTTTTCTATCTTTTTGTCTATCTTTTCTACAATCTCTTTGATTTCAACTGTATTATCTTCCATATCACTAATTCTTTCCTCTGCCTGTTCCATTCTGCTGCCATGTGAGTCCAGCGTCTTTTTCATTTCTTGACTTGTGTCTTTGTTCGCCATCATATCCATTACCTTTTTAGGTGTGTTAGCTATTTCTTCAGTATGTTCTCCCAGTGTCTTCTTTATATCCTTAATCTCTTCCTTCAGTTCTTTAAGTTGGTCCATGATATTTCTTTGGATAGCTTTGATTAGTTGTTCGATGTATTGCATTGCTTCCTGGTTTTTATTTGCACACTGGACTGGTCCATGTTTTCCAGTTTCTCAGAGTCATTTGTATTTTTCTGTTGCCTTCTGGTCATCATATTATCTTGATGGGTCTGTTCAAGATAGCTTTTCTCTATGCTCTAGAATTTTGTTAACTGTTGGTTCTGCGTGTGAGTTAAGTTTTCTCTTTGGCAGTTTTTCTTCTTATTTTATTTCCTTGCTTCTTTCTATGTTCCCTTGAAAGCGAAAGGTTAGGGCCAGAGGAATCAAAAGATGTAAGGAAGGCAGAAGGATAATAGAAATATTGATAAAAGTTAGAAGAGGGGCAAAATGAGACTTAATGAGATGAATATTTAACTTCTGTAGGCAGTGTAGAGTACTAGGAAAAAATATGGAGTTCCTACAATGGACTGGGAAAACAAATGGAGGAATATATATATATATAGTGATTTAGAAGGCTAGAATTATGAGGAGGGAGAGAAATAATAGGGAAAGGTCTGAAAGGAAAAAGTTAATACTAATAAAAAAGAAGAAAAAAGAAGAAGAAGAAAACAAAATAGATGGGATAGAAATTGACACCCTTAAGTTGTGGGCCTATGAAAAAATGTTGTCTCTAAGAGCCACAACAGAAAACAGAAGGCAGAAACATGCAGGAATGATAAGCGATAGTTTGTAATACAGAATCAATATATACAGTGAGTGGGAAATTACTGAATAAGAAGCCCAGCAAAGAAGCGACCAGCTGACAGCACCTGTTTAAAAAAAAATAGAAGGAAATAGAAGGAAAAAGGAAGGGGGGAGGAAAATGGGAAAAATAGCAATAGACCAGAAAGTAACAGAGAGAAACCAAAGATCCACACAGGCAAGCATTCAATCAGAGCTAAGGGGGGTCAATAATTCCCCTAGGGTCCACGTGGATCCTTCCTGCCTACTTGTGTTTATCAATGAATTTCCCCACAGGGTTCTATATGCAGGTCCTGAAGCAGCTTTTAGCTATTAAACTAAATTAAAAAGAATTTATTTTTCATTTGTTGAGGTGACCTCACTTTTTTTTTTTTTTAGCCAAATGCAGGACCCAAAATAATTCCTCCTTTAGACCAACCCCCTTACGGAAGTGACCCTAGCTGGGCCCGTGGAAATTATTGAAGCACGTCCCACTTTCTGGACTCCCCAGGTTAGCTGAAGCTCTAATGTTAGTCAGTGAGGAGTGCTAAAGATGGCGGATTCCGCCCCTTCTGGCACCGAGCTCCAGTGTCACCGGGCTGCTCAGTAAATCAGTTTGAGTGCAGATTCGCGTCTGCTCTCAGCCTGATGCTGCTTCAGGTCGGCTTATCTGCTCCCCAAAGTTATGGTGCGGTGCTGGCAGCCAGATCAATGTCTAAAAATATAAAATATAAAATACCCTTCCCTGTCTTCCAACCGAACCCTCCCTTTTTTGGGAAGTGTCCCTTCCTCCTGGCTCCGCAGCGGCCCAGGTCTTATCCCTGGGTGGCTAGGGAAATCAGCTCCATTCACCGACCAAAATCCCCCCTCCGGTTCACCGCGTGCTGATTAGCTCGTTTGCTCTGTTCACACAAGGTCCAAGGGGCGCCAGGCAGCCAGATCCCCAGAAAATAAAACTTTTTCGCCCCTCCCGCGGCTCCAAATGGCCGTTTTATTTTTTTTTCCCTAACCGCGTGGCTCAGCCGCCTGTGCCAACCTCCACTGGCAGCCTCAAAACTCACGAATCTCCACCGTTCGGTCCACGCCGCTGATCCGCGCAGATAGATGTCCCAAGCTTCTCACTCCACACGTGCACAGCACAGACCCCCGGGCAGGACCCCATCCACAATCCGCCTCACTCTGGGAGCTTGCAGTGTGCGCCCTCCTACACTAACACCATCTTGCCGCTCTTGTACTGTGTGTTTTTGATTTTTTTTTTAATGTATATTGATAGCTCTTATATCTCTCTTGTTTAGATTTTGTATAATTTTGCAAATTCTGCTTGCAAAATTAGGGCTGATCCAGAGAAATATAATACATTTATTGACAGGCCAAAGAATAAGAATTTCACTGTTCACTTTCAGTGCCTTTAATGTTCAAGTTGCCTTATATTTGTGATTTAATTCTAACCTAATCTCAACGCATTTAATATACAATACTATTCCTAATTCCCAGAAAGAATATTAAAAAGAAAATAAGCTAAGATGACTCAAAGGCAAGATTAATATTCAGATGCTTTAAGCATAGTTTTAGAAAAAAATACTTTGGAGATTTTCCTGATATTCAAATGACATAGAATGTGCTTGGTGAACACACCATCCCCTTTTATCACACCTTTTTCTCTCTCCAAACTGTGACTTATATTGAGTTCAAGAAGAGAACTATGAGCTCTAGCATGTTGGATATATATAGCTGTCAGTACCAACATTTTCTCTGAGACTGTCTAGACACAAAGTATTAGGATTTAACTAAGTGCTTGGAAATTGTAAAAAAGATTTTTTTTTTGTTTCCCTGTCATCAATCAGTTTAATTTATCCCTAAGCCAAAGTAAATTGTAAGCTACTGACTTGATAGAAATAAGGCTGGAATAATAACTTAGCATTGCTCTACACCTGGAGAACACCTGTGGACTCACAGAACTCTGTGGATTATCATAACTCTGTGTTGAATAGTAAAAGCCATCTTTTAAAAAAAGAGATTTACAGTATGGTTGTAATAAAGGAAAACATACTGAAATGGCATCTTTGATTCAATATCTTATAGTCAAAATTTTGTGACTAATTCTTCAATTTTCAAAGAAGGTCTGTTGGCATCTTTTGGACACTTCAAGTATGTATCTTTCCAAAGGCTCCATTCATCAAAGACATTTCATTGACATAGAAATAAAGCCAACATACAATCTCAAAAGAGAATGATATGCAAGGGGGTTACAAGCTTAAAAACCTTACAAAGGAAATGTTATGTTGTATATATGCTAATAGAATACACATTTTTAAAAAATCCATGGAACTGCACTATACAAACAATGAACGCTAAGTTAAATCATGGACTCTATCTAGTTAATACTACAATTATAATAACATGCTTCCATCAATTGTAACAAATTATCACCATCCTGCAGGAAGGTCTGGTGAGCTTCTCTCTGTGGTTTGATGATGATTGATTTTCTAATTCCATGTTTCTGCTGATTTTTTACATTTATTTTAAATTTCCTAAACCTAAATGGTGCAGGAAGCTGCTTTACATGTAGGGCTACTTCTTGCCACATCAGAGTATATTATCAAAAATAGAAAAATAATGTTAAGAAATGAAATCTATCATCAGAGTTGAGGATGTTTTCTAAGAAAATGATAGAATGAACAGACACAAATGTAAATTTTAGGGGAAGTGAATAATACGGATAAGATTGATGCAACAGATATGTTACTTCAGACACATTAGGAAGCATATGTTTTCAAACACTAAAAAAAAGTCTTTCAAAAATTGACCATGTTCAAAGTCACAGAGAATAATAGAAATTAAACAAAAAGATGAGGGTAAACTAGGTTGACCAGTAGAAAACAAACCACAGTCTTGTATCTAACTCCTAGATTAAAGAAAAAAATGAAAATCTAAAATGGAGACTTTTTAGAAATAAACTATAGTAAGAGCATTATATATCACAATTTTTGGAATGCTGTCAAAATTGCATGCAGAAGAAATTTCACAGTCTTAAATTCATCTATTAAAGGCTAGGAAATAAATTAAAAATTAATTAAACATTCAAATCAATAATTTATAAAAAATCACAAACCTAAAAAAGCAAAGGAACCCATTAATAAATACAAGAACATCAATGAAAAAAAGTTAAAAATTTAATTTTATGAGTAAAACTGAAAAGCTGGTTCTTTGATAAAAATTAAATGATTGCCAACTAGAATCAAGAACAAGAAAAGAAATAAAAAACAACATAAATAAGCAGTATTAAGAATAAGAAAGAAGGCAAAATTTAAATAAAGTTAAATTATCAAATTATATTTATATCTTTTAGCCAATAAATTTAAAAACTAAATAGACTTATGGATATAGCCATGTAGATGTAGATTCATAAGTAAATGTGTAAAAATATGCCTTGAAGGCTATATAGCAAAATGTTAACTGGTGGTCTACAGGGAGCGAAATGAGACTTGGAGGGAAGATGAATGGGAATATATGTACTTTTGTAGAAATTAAAATATTGTACATTTATGTACTCTTTTTTTTGTTTATGTATGCTTTTTTTTTTTAAATAAAGTGATATGCTGCTTTGAGGACAATGATTGTCAAAAGATTTGGATACTTAAATCACTCATGCAAAACAAATTTAACTGCTCACACCACAAAACAAAGCACAAAAGAAACCTTTTTCATAATGAATGGATTAAATGTTGTTACTTTTGATGAAATAGTACTTGTATTAGGTAAAAAGTTATATTTTATTGCCACAATAAAGTAACATAGAGTTTACCATAATGTAAATTTCAGTGCTATAAGGGATCAACTAGTGGACTGCTTAGATGACCATTAAAATCCGTGAAGAGTGAGTACCTAAACACTATTTTGTACATCATAGTTTACACTCTGTATTAGTCAGCCAAAGGGGTGCTAATGTGAAATACAAAAAATGCGTTGGTCTTTATAAAGAGTATTTACTTGGGGTAGAAGTCCACAGATACCAGGCCATAAAGCATTAAGTTTCTTCTCTCAACAAAGTCCATTGCCACGTGTTGGAGCAAGACAGCTGCTGACATGTGCCAGGGTTCAGGCTTCTTGGGTTCCCCTCTTCCCGGGGCTGCATTTCTCTCCGGGCTTAGTTCTTCTGGTTCCTCCACAAGGTCAGCTGTAGACCATCAGGTGAACGGCCTGCTTCTCTTCTCTTGGGGCCTTCTCTCCAACATCAAAACTCCAACATCAAAACTGCTTCTCAAAAACTGCTGCAGCTGTGTTCTTTGTGATGCCTTTTATATTTTCTTCTCCCACCCACCAAGGGGTGGGGTTCAATGCCTTACTGACATGGCCCAGTCAAAGCCTTAATCATAACTTAATCATGCCTAGATTAACAGATCAGTTTACAAGCATGATCCAATTATATTTTTGGATTCATAATTACATCAAATTGCCCAATGGCTACACATTCTGTCCTGTGCAATTTTGTAAATTATGACAAAATATACAATGGCCTGTATCTGTCACTGCAATGCCATGTAGAACAAATCCAAACTCCCCAAAATTCCCCCATATTACACCTATTCTTCCCTCTCCCAACCCTCAGAACCTCTGGTGGCCACTGCCTTTACATCATTGATAAGAGTTCTTCCATTGCTATAATAATAATAAGTCTATCATAGAATAATAATATCTACTTTAGGCCATTATTCATTCCCCTATCTTGAGGATTTTAGGATGGTGATGCCCACTCTGCTTCTAAATGAGAGGGGACTTAGATCTCATGAGACAGATAGTTGGACCTATCTTGCTTGCAGTTGAAGACACTCTCTGTTCCTTGGGATAATCATTGTTCGTCATCTCTTGTTAGTTGTCCTGAGTCAGTCCAATGAACTGGAGAGTAGGTATTGCAAATCTGCTGAAATTCAGGGTTCAAGTGGCACATGGATGGATAAAAGATTGAAATCTCTGAGACATATATTTATCAAGTATAGTGCTAATTGTATATTCAAATAAAAGAAGCAGAGCAGTCTTGTGTAGAGAACCTATAAATGAGTCTAACTCAGTTACACCAGGGAACATAAATTCCGAAGTAAGGCCCACTGTCAGGGTGCTGAATTCCTGAGATGTATGGCCTGCTTATAGTTTCTGGATTCCTCTAGAGCACTCAGGAGCCTCGCTATTGGAGGCACTATTTATTGTGGCATTCAATGAGATCCTGCTGAGACTTGCACAAGTGTAACTTCTGGAATGACCTCCCGACTCACTTTGAAATGTCTTAGTCATAAACACATATTTGTATTTACCATTTCCCTCTTTTGGTCAAGGTCTTTTCCCAGATACATTGCTAGTTGGCACGTGGTAACAATCTTATTCCTGGGAGCAATGCCCTACATGGGGAGAGGGGGGACATTTATATGCTGAGTTTGGCTTAGAAAGAGGCCACAGTTGAGCAAAAAAGAGGTTTCAGGAGGTAATTCTTAGGCAGTATATAATACTAGGCTAAATTTCAATTTCACAAGAAAAGGTGCATAAGCACAATCATCAATATCAAGGGCCTGGCGTAATGCTCTGTCTTCCTTCACTAGGCACTGCCCTTGCACTTGGGAATTCTTGCTGTCCTATTAGAAAATGTAGCAGTACTCTCCAGGATGGGAATTCAATATTCTTTTTTTTATTATTTTTAATTAACTATTTTAAGATTTTTTATTTCATTTTTTAAACAAGGAAAGGATAAACAAAATCTATACACAATTAAGTTATCTAGTGATAATAAAGTTAAACACGATTAAGACACAGAGATATCAATTATCAATGATGTCATTTATATGTAGAACTCCAATCTTCATAATAATTTATTTTATAGTTTATTTCCATATACTCTAGTATATTTGATTACTTAAATTTTACTACTTACTATACCCAGAAAAAACAAATGCCAAGTTTGTGAAACCTTTAAACATGCATAATTATATAAATAACATTTTTTGTAAGCAAATACACATATATGCATATATATTTATATATCATTTTGCAAATGTTAAAAAAAAAAAAAGAGCAAGGCTGAGCAAATGAAGCATAAAAAAATAAATGTTTCTCTCTGTTGTACATAAAGATTTTAATATATTTTAGAGTAATTTCTATAAGAATATTCTTTTGATTATTGTGTGTCTCTCCACCCAGGAGACAATGTCCCATGTGCAACTGAGCATATTCATATGCCTTAAAGGCATGCCTAAGGTGAACCCCTTCCCATGAATCACCCCATCACTGACACTCCCCACCAGTGATACTTCCCAGCCACTGCTGTCATCTTTCTGTGATCCAAAACCGCTCCAAAAATGCAGCCAACAAAATAACCAAATAAATGTAATATGAAAATGAGATGATAATTAAAAAAAAAAAAACATAAAATACAAATAAATTTTTAAAATTTGAAATAAAAAAATAGACATTGTGTCTTTCATCACTGTAAGATCTGTTGCCTTTTATGTACAGTGACATTTTCTTCCATATATTCCCCCAATGTCTTATGTTTTTTCTTTCTTTTTTTGTTCATTTTATCTTCAAAGAAGCTTTAGGATACAGAAAAGTCACATAGAGAATATAGGTGATTCCCATATACCCAACACCCTCCCCCTTTCCCCTCTCCCTTATTAATAACATTTTACATGCAGATGGTACATTTGTTGCAAATGATGTACAATTATTGAAGCATTGTTCCCAGCCATGGTAAATGATTTACCTTATGGTTTACATTTTGGATCATACACCATTACAGATTTTGATGAAATTTAAAGTGGCCTGTATCCATTACTACAAGATCATGCTGAAAAATTCTAATGCCCTAAAAATGCCCTATGTTCAATGTATTCTATTCTTCCCTCCCTCTCCTGTCGTAACTTATAATAACCACTAAGATTCTTTTAAAAAAATTTTTTTTAATTCAATATTTGAGGAAAAAGATTCAGAGTTACTTATAATAATATTGAGGGCTTGGCATATTGGTCTGTTTTCTATTATTATTCACTCCCTATGTTCTCAATGGATTCTTGTCCCTCTAATTGAAAACATAGCAGTACACCCCAAGATGAGAGTTTGATATTTTCTTGATTATTGTGTGGTTCTTCACCTACTGATATAACACACTATGACAAAATGAACACTTATATATTCCATAGGAGCCCGCCCAAAGTGCACCCTTTCCCATGTAACCCCCTACATCCAACACCCAACATAAGTAACCCATCCCTGCTATATTTGCTAAAAGAACATTCTCAACATTGTAGTTTTATCCATAGACCTGCAAATCCCGCGTTCACCTGCTCCATCATCTGACCCTTCCCCCAGTTTCATGGATAGTCCAACCCACCACTCAACCTACTCCACTCACAGAGCCACCATTGAACCCAATTACATCACTGTACCACTGCCATGCTCATCCACTGCACAATTATACCCTTCCAACATATCAGAGATTTTGGCCATATTCCCTTTCTGTCTCCTGTAAACCTATCTTCCAGAATCTAGCTCTGTGTGTCTACTCAATTTGTTTAATTCACATCAGTGGGGTCATGTAATATTTGTCCTTCAGTGCCTGACATACTTCACTCAACATAAGGTCTTCAAGAGTCATCCGTGTTGTCCCATATGTTAAAACTGCATTCCTTCTAATAGCTGAGTAATATTCCATTATATATATATATACACACACACACTCACACACACACACACCACAGTTTGCTTATTCATTCATCTGTTGAAGGACATTTGGGTAGCTTCCAACTTTTGGCCATAGTGAATAATGCGCTATGAGCATTGGAGTGTATATACCTTTTCATGTCCCTGCTTTCAATTCTTCTGGGTGTATACCAAGCAGAAGGATTGCTGGAGTATATGGCAATTCTATAGTTAGCTTCCTGAGGAATTCTTCCACAATGGCTACACCATTCTAAATTCCCATCTGTAGTGAATAAGTCTTCCTTTTCCTCCACATCCTCTCCAAATCTTGTAGTACTGTTTTTTTGAGGTTTTTTTTATTAATTTTTTAAATATTTTAAAGATGCTTAGGTTAAATAAATGTTACACAAAAATTACAGGGATTCCCATGTTCCGCACCTCCCATACCTCCCATAGCCTCCCACATAAACATCCTTCATTACTGTGGCACATCACCTGCAATGGAAATACACATCCTGGGACTTTGCCACTAAGCATAGACCATAGTTCACATTGTAGACCACACTCTCTCCCACACATTTCTGCATGTTATATGCTGATGTAAAATGGCCTATATCTGTCATTGAAATGTCACTCAGAATAATTCCCAACTCCCGAAAATGCCCCTGTGTTACAACTGCTTTTCCTTCTCCCTGCTCTGAAGGTGTCCAGTGGCCACTGGCTCCACTTCAATGTTGTATTTTCTTCCATTGCTTGAATCACAATGTCTACAACAGAATACCAGTAAGTCTACCCTAGTCCACAGCTCTTCCCCCAGTCCTGAGGAGTCTGGGATGGTGATGACCACTCTACCTCCAAGTGAGAGGGGGCTTATATCCCATGGATAAGATGGATAGAATTATTCTGCCTGCAGCTGCAGACTTTCCCCATTCCCTGGAATGACTGTTGTCCAACATCATCTCCCCGCCAGGAGTTTTGGGTGAGTCCATTCAGCTGTAGAATAGGAGTTGCAGCTCCACTGAGATTCTAGGCACAGCTGGCACATGGGCAGACCAAAGGCTCCAGTCTCTGGAAGTACACCTACAAACTCCAGCACCACATATAGGTTTGAATAGAAGGGACTGATGGACCATGTGCAGGGAGGACTTATTTGAGTCCAAATTTGTCACTCTCAGGAGTACCGATTCCAAAGTATAACCCACTGATAAGGCATCAATTTCTGGCACTATCCCCCCTTATAAAGGACCTGTGTGTCTCCAGAGCCCTCAGGAGCCCCTCTCTGTGGGAGAGGGGGAACACTTTGTTGTTCTTTGAGATCCTACTGAGGTGTGCGTAAGCTTTACCTCTGGGATTACCTCCCGACTTTCTTTGAAGTCTCTTAGCCATATGAACTCATTTGTCTTTACATTTTCCCCCTTTTACTCAATGTCTTTTTCCAATCATATTTCCATTTGGCACTTGGTAATAATTCCTCATTGCCAAGAAGGCTCATCCCTGGTAGTCATGTCCCACGCTGGGGGGAAGGTAATGCATTCATATGCTAAGTTTGGTTTAGAGAAAGGCCACATTTGAGCAACAAGGAGGCTCTCAGGTGGCAATACTTAGGCACCCCATAGCAGTAGGCTAAGTTTCAAATACAAGAGCAAAGACTCGTAAGGCTAGTCATCAATAACAAGTACCCATTAGTGGACCATCCTCCTTTGCCAAACACTGCCCCTGCACTTGGGGGACTGTTGCTGCTCCCTTGGAGAATGTTGCATAGCTTTCCAGGCTGGGAATTCAGTATTCTCTCATTTATTGAGTGATTTCCCACTCACTGTGACCATGCCCAACCCCTTGATCATTTGAACAGTTTTATATATCTTTCATGTATATTCAGGTGAATTTCCTCCCATGAAACCCCCATCCCAGACACCCCCCACCCATGATCCTTTCCTGCCCCCATTGTAACCCTTCTGTGATCTAAACCTTCCTTGAAGATGAAGCCCATATAATAGCGAAATACAATAAATAGGAAAATGAAATAATAATGGTAAGACTAAATATAAGAGATAAAATATATGGAAACTTAAAAAGAAAAACACTAAAAATAAAATAAAATTAAAGGATTGGGATATTTAAAATGTGGGAAAAAAATTTTTTAAACATTTTTCCTTTTATCACTGTATTTTCAGTTGTCCAGTCTGTACCATGGCACCTTCCCCCACTCACTCCCCAGTGTCTCCCAAATTTTCATTTAATTTTCAGAGAAGATTTAGGCCACAGCAAAGTCACACACAGAATAATAGAGACTCTCATATACCCAATCTCCTCCCTCTTCCCTCACCCCATATTAAAACCTTTTTGTATGTGAATGATAGCATTGTTATAACTGTTATACAGATAGTGAAACATAGCTACTAAACATTGTCAATGGTTTACAGTATAGTTCACAATTTATTTTTTTTTCTTTTTTTTTTTTATTATTATGGGTAAAAATCAAAATTCTCACAATACATACAAACATTTGTAAAATGATATATAAATATATATGCATATATGTGTATTTGCTTACAAAAATGTTATTTTTTATATATATATATACATATATTTTAAGAGGTGCTTAGATTACCTAAAATATTTTACGGAACCCACTCGGATTCCCATGTTGCCCACCTCCCACACCTCCCACCACATCCAACACAAACATCTCCCATAGTGTGGCCCACCAACCTCAATGAACTTACACATCCTGGAGCCTTGCCACCAACCATAGACCACAGTTCACACTGTAGACCACACTCTCTCCCACTCAGTTCTGAGTGGTGTGTGCTGATTTAAAATGGCCTACATCCATTGCCACAACAGTACTCAGGACAACCTCCAAATCCCAAAGAAGCCCCTGTATTTCAACTGCTCATCCCCTACCTACCCAAAAAACTGTCAAGTGGCCACTGGCTCCACCTCATTGTTATAATTTCTTGCATTGCAAGAATCACCATATGTGAGCAAGAGAATACCCTCAAGTCCACACTAGTCCATAGTTCTTCCCCCAATCCAGAGGCGACTGGGATGGTGATGTCCACTCCAACTCCAAGTGAGAGAGGGCTTATATCCCATGGATATGGTGGGTGGGATGATCCTGCCTGCAGATGCAGGCCCTCTCCATTCCCTGGGATGGCCATTTCCCATCGTTGTCTCCTCA
>JAKSZT010054171.1:1743707-1772040 GCA_026826555.1 Tolypeutes matacus | reverse complement strand
TGTGTTGTTGTTTTCATTAGTTTCAAGGTAGTTACTGATTTCTTTTGGAATTTCCTCTTTGACCCACTGTTTGTCTAAGAGTGTGTTGTTTAACTTCCATATCCTTGTGCCTAACCTGTTTCTCTGGCCCTTATTGATTTCCAACTTCATTCCGTTGTGGTCAGAGAAATTACTTTGTATAATCTCAATCTTTCTGAATTCATTGAGTGTTGTTTTGGGGCCTAGCATGTGGTCTATTTTGGAGTATGTTCCATGTGCACTGGAGAAGAATGTAAATCCCGCTGTATTTGGGTGAAGTGTTCTGTATATGTCTATTAAGTCCAAATCTTCTAATGTATTGTTGAGTGCCTTCGTTTCTTTATTGATTCTCTGCCTAGATGTTCTGTCTAATGATGATAGTGGTGTGTTGAAGTCCCCTGCTATAATTGTAGAGGAATTTATTTCTCCTCTTAGTTTTTCCAGAGTTTGCCGCACGTATTTTGAGGCACCTCGATTAGGTGCATAAATGTTGATGATTGTTCTCTCTTCTTGAGAGATTACTCCTTTACTAATATGTAGTGTCCATCTTTGTCTCTTACAATAGTTTTGCATTTAAAGTCTATTTTGTCTGATATTAGAATAGCTACTCCTGCCCTTTTTTGGCTATTGTTAGCTTGTAAAATGGTTTTCCAGCCATTCACTTTCAGCCTCCTTGAATCCCTGGGCCTAAGGTGGGTTTCTTGTAGACAGCATATAGATGGATCATATTTTCTTATCCATTCTGCCAATCTGTGTCTTTTGATTGGTGAATTTAATCCATTAACATTCAGTGTTATTACTCGTAATGAATTTCTTACTTCAGTCATTTTTTCTTTGGGTTAATGTATGTCATATGTTGTTTTGTTTCTCTTTTTGAGTTTTCAGTTGTTTTTAAACTCTCCTCCAACTCTCTCTCCTTTGTTTTTTCCTTTCAATTTGTAGAGATTCCTTTAGTATTTCTTGAAGTGCTGGTTTCTTCTTGACATACTCTCTTAATTGCTGTTTATCTGTGAATATTTTGAACTCTCCATCATTTTTGAATGCCAATTTTGCTGGGTAGAGAATTCGTGGCTGGAAGTTTTTTTTTTTAGTGTTTTGACTATGTCATGCCACTGTCTTCTTTCCTCCATGGTTTCAGCTGAGAAATCAGCACTTAATATTATTGTGCTTCCCTTGTATGTGATGGTTCTCTTTTCTCTTGCTGCCTTGAGTATTTTCTCTTTGTCTTGAGCATTGGACAGTTTGACAAGTATATGTCTTGGAGTTGGCCTGTTGGGATTTATACTATTTGGGGTGCGCTCTGCTTCCTGGATCTGCACATCCATCTCTCTCAATAGAGTTGGGAAGTTTTCAGCCATAACTTCCTTCAACACTCCTTCTGTTCCCTTTCCCTTCTCTTCTCCTTCTGGGATGCCCATAATGCGTATGTGTGTGCGTCTTGCATTATCGGTTAATTCCCCGAGACCATACTGGATTTTTTCTATCTTTTTGTCTATGTTTTCTACAATCTCTTTGATTTCAACTGTATTGTCTTCCATATCACTAATTCTTTCCTCTGCCTGTTCAATTCTGCTGCCATGTGAGTCCAGCGTCTTTTTCATTTCTTGACTTGTGTCTTTGTTCGCCATCATATCCATTACGTTTTTAGGTGTGTTAGTTATTTTTTCAGTATGTTCTCCCAGTGTCTTCTTTATATCCTTAATCTCTTCCTTCAGTTCTTTAAGTTGGTCCATGATATTTGTTTGGATAGCTTTGATTAGTTGTTCGATGTACTGCATTGCTTCCTGGTTTTAATTTTGTGCACTGGACTGGTCCATGTTTTCCAGTTTTTTAGAGTCATTTGTATTTTTCTGTTGCCCTCTGGTCATCATATTATCCTGATGGGTTTGTTCAGTTGATTAGCTTTTCTCTATGCTCTAGAATTTTATTTAGCTGTTGGTTCTGCGTGTGAGTTAAGTTTTCTCTTTGGCAGTTTTTCTTCTTATTTTATTTCCTTACTTCTTTCTATGTTCCCTTGAAGGCAAAAGGTTAGGGCCAGAGGAATCAAAAGATGTAAGGAAGGCAGAAGGATAATAGAAATGTTGATAAAAGTTAGAAGAGGGGCAAAATGAGATTCAATGAGATGAATATTTAACTTGTGTAGGCAGTGTAGAGTACTAGGAAAAAATATGGAGTTCCTATAATGGACTGGGAAAACAAATGGAGGAATATATATATATAGTGATTTAGAAGGCTAGAATTATGAGGAGGTAGAGAAATAGTAGAGAAAGGTCTGAAAGGAAAAAGTTAATACTAATAAAAAATAAATAAAAAAAAAGAAAAAAGAAGAAGGAAACAAGGGGGGTCAATGATACCCCTAGGGTCCAAGTGGATCCTTCCTGCCTACTTGTGTTTATCAATGAATTTCCCCTCAGGGTTCTATATGCAGGTCCTGAAGCAGCTTTTATCTATTAAACTAAATTAAAAAGAATTTATTTTTCAATTGTTGAGGTGACCTCACTTTTTTTTTTTTTTTAGCCAAATGCAGGACCCAAAATAATTCCTCTTCTAGACCTACCCCCTTACGGAAGGGACCCTAGCTGGGCCCGTGGAAATTAATCAAGCACGTCCCACTTTCCGGACTGCCCAGGTTAGCTGAAACTCTGATGTTAGTCAGTGAAGATTGCTAAAGACGGCGGATTCCGCCCCTTCTGGCGCCGAGCTCCAGCGTCACCGGGCTGCTCAGTAAATCAGTTTGAGTGCAGATTCGCGTCTGCTCTCAGCCTAATGCTGCTTCAGGTCGGCTTATCTGCTCCCCAAAGCTATGGGGCGGTGCAGGCAGCCAGATCGATGTCTAAAAATATAAAATACCCTTCCCTGTCTTCCAACCGAACCCTCCCTTCTTTGGGAAATGTCCCTTCCTCCTGGCTCCGCAGCGGCCCGGGTCTTATCCCTGGGTGGCTAGGGAGATCAGCTCCGTTCCCCGACCAAAATCCCCCTCCGGTTCACCGGGTGCTGACTAGCTTTTTGCTCTGCTCACACAAGGTCCAAGGGGCGCCAGGCAGCCAGCTCCCCAGAAAATAAAACTTTTTCGCCCCCGCCCGCGGCTCCAAATGGCCGTTTTATTATTTATTTCCGTAACCGCGGGGCTCAGCCGCCTGTGCCAACCTCCACCGGCAGCCTCAAAACTCACGAATCTCCACCGTTCGGTCCACGCCGCCGATCCGCGCAGATAGGTGTCCCAAGCTTCTCACTCCACGTGTGCACAGCACAGACCCCCGGGCAGGACCCCGTCCCCAATCCGCCTTGCTCTGGGAGCTTGCAGTGTGAGCCCTCCTACACCAACGCCATCTTGCCCCTCCCCTCTGGGTTGGCTTTTATAATGGGAATTTACTTGGGGCAAAAGCTTACAGTTCCAAGGACATGAAAAGTCCAAATGAGTCCATAAGAAGTGCTTTCTCACCAAAGTTAGCTACTGTTGATGTTTGTGTTTGGGAACATGATAAAAGCAAGATGGCTGCTGATCTCTGCCAAGAGCTCAGCCTTCCCCTCTAGGCTCACCATCTCTCAGAGCCCAGCTTCCAGACCTCAGCTGTGAGCACCCAGACATAAGTTTTGTCTGTTTCCTGGCTTTCTCTATCAATCCTGGCTGCTACACTTTCTTCTCAAGTTCAGCTATAAGCTATCAGGCATATAAGATGACTTGTCTCCTCTTGAGCTGATCTATGGACCAAGTCAGTTGGGGCTTCCTGCTTAAGTGATCCTTTAGTTCTCTCTCACATGGCAGGATCAAAATGGCAGTCTTCATTTTCCTCTGTCTCTCTCTCTCTGTGTCTTGTTTTTATCAACTCCAGTAAGAGGGTGGAAACTCAACCTGAGTCATGCCTCACTGAATTAGTACAATCAAAAGCCCTAAAGCAATCTTATCAAGTAATCTAATCAAAGGATGCTCAACCTAGTGCAAAGGGTATCACACTCATAGGAATGTATTAATTCAAACACATAATCTCCCTCTTTCTGGGATTCACAAAATAATTTCAAACTGCCACAGATGGACTCATGAATAGATGGATGGATAGAGAAATGGACTTTTTCATGTATCAACTAGGCTAGCTTATACTGTCTAGGTGATTGGTCAAGGAAGCACCAGCATGATTGATACTGTGAGGGTACTTTGTAGATGGACTGAAATCATTTGACACTTCATTACATCTACAGCTGATTACATCTACAATCAACAAGGGACATTGCCTTCAGCAATGAATGTAGTCTCCTCATCCAATCAGTTGGAGGCCATAAGTGGAAACTGAGTATTTCAGCAGACAGAAGGAAGAATTTCTATCTCTACCTCTGCCAGCAAGCTTCTCCTTGTGAATTCAACATCACCATCAGAGTTTCCAACTTGAAGCCTGCACCATGGACTTTAGTTTCCCAATATCCATGGTCATGGAAGCCAATTCCTATAAAAATCTCTTAATACTTGCAAATGTAGCTGGTCAGTTCTATTTCCCTGGAGAACCCTGACTAATACAGATTTTGGTACAAGGAATGTTTCTTCAGAAACAGAATCTTAAAGATGAGATTTCTGAGTTAGTTCTGGAGTTTTTGGAATTGGTCCCCCAATCTGATTAGATTTAATGCCATTAATGATGTATTTCCAGTGATCAAGAGGACACTTAAAATTCATGGTGTGAATTGGCAAAAGAGATAAGTGAAATATCACCATTATATACTCCTACTCAAATGCTTATAAAAAAGAAAATCTTTGAGTTACAGTGTAATTGGTACCTTAGCAGATATTTGTGAAGTTAAAAAAGTATAATGATTTGGATTTTTGTTCCTAAATAAGCTAGATAAATTTGTTTAAAAAAAAGGGATGACTTCAGATCTTCAAATTCCCAACTCAAGTACAGCATTAAAGACATAAGTATTTCAGTGTGTATCCTGATTATTGTGTGTAGTGCAGACTTGAGATTTCTGGAATCGAAATAGAGTCTCATCGTGTGAGTAGCTGAAATATAATGCAAATTTAATTCCTAACACTGCAGGACGTCTGCTGTTAAATTGAGGGCATTGATTGGAAGGAATTGTGTCCTGAAAATTGGAATTAGTTGCATATAGGCTTATACTGATGGTGGGGATGTGGAATCCATAAATTCTGCTGTCTCTTTTTTGCCCAATAAACTGTAACAGTTTTCCCTGAGAAATCAGCTTTCTTTCCTCTGTATGTAGCGATTAACCCTGCTTTGCCTTATAAACCTATCATTGACACCTCTGAGGAAAGACTTCTCTTACTTCCATCTGAAGATATTAAATCTGTTTCACCAGAAGAAAATGTAATGTAATTCCCTGAGGTAGTTGACTTGCAAGATCCAATCACACTCTTTACCCACACCCACCACCCTTCTTTTTTTCAAGACCTATAACTAGCCTGAAGTAGTAACAGGACCTGAAAGGTGAGGCAAAAATTATGACCCATGAGAAGGTATGCTCCTCCTTCAAATAACTGCATGATTTTTCATATATATATATCACTGGAATATATGTGGAAATGGTTAATAAAATTGTGGGATAATGGTGGAAGGGACATAAAGTGGGATCAGGCTGACTTTAATGATATGGGTGCACTAAGCATGTGTTGTTATCAGTGTGAGGTGCAAAAGGAAGAGTCAGACAAGCTGATGTAGTTGAAGCAGAGGGCTGCAGCTCGCTCAGGCAGAACAGCACCGAGGTTGCTGTGACCCTATCTTTTATTCATTCAATATCATAGCATCTAAAAATAGCTAGGCTTTATTATTATGGTTTTTAAGCAGTGACTCTTTTCTCATGCAAGCACATTGACCTTCCTACTTGTACTCCCTATTCTTTTAGAAAGATAGGGAACTGTTTTCAGTTCCCATTATGTTTCTTTCCCACATCCTAGCTAGACCAGGAACTGCGTTCAGTTCCAGGCATGCATTCTTGCCTCGTGGGTTCATCTGAAGTTCATTTAGCTGTCTGTTTCTTCCTTCATTTCCCCCTTATTTTTTAATTGAAATAGCATGATGTACGCTGTAGCAGACTGCTTGTGCATTAATTGGTTTAGTTGTGAGGATCTTCTGCAGACTAAACAATATAAAAAGCACAATATTAATACATTTATACATATGAACACAACAGATCCTGACAAATCATGTAAACATTGTTTAGGATGCAATTGTTCTAACCCGTTCATTAACGCTTTTAAAATCTGTTCCTCAGTCATAGCTTGTAATTGTTTTTCAAATGTCTGATGTATCTTCTGTTGCAAGCATAAGGTTTCTTTAGTTAAATTATCATGATTTAAAAGATGTTTTTCACTGAGTCCCAAGGAAACTCAGTTGTATTGTAAAGCACAGGAGTAATACAATTAGATGTTTGATTCCAGTCACATTTCATTTTCATTTGTAATTTCATAGCTTGAATCTGATCTCTTAACAGAATAACAGTTTGTCTTAAGTCCGCTAGTTCTTCATATATTTCTGAATCTATTTGTCTTTGAGTTTCCCATAACTGTTCTGAATTTTGTTGCCATGTTTGCACGAAGTCAGCAGTTTGCACTCCTTGTTGAAGGGCTATTCCTGCAGCAGCCACTGTTGCTGTTACAGCTATAATACCCATAATTACAGCTATTAACATTCCTATGAACCTTCTTGCCCTTTTCAACAATCTTTCAGATATTGAAGTCAATATCCCCATAACTGGGGTGTTTTGCCATTCTTGATTCATCTGTACAGGTAACCATACTCCAATTCTTGCTCTTAAGATGTAAAGACTAGAGGTATTTGGGAAACTAATAGAGCTGTTAATACATGTATATAAAAAGCAGTTGTTCAGACATTCTATTGCCCCATTACTATTATTCCAAGTAATATTACCCAATAATAAAACATAAGGAAGACGCACACAAGCTCTAACCCATTCCGTATTATTATGAGTAAAGTTAAGAATATAATTAGTACTTATATTTGAAATGTGCCCCCGCCAAGAACTTACAGACTGAAAAGCCGAGGCTAGTTCCCACAGATGCGGTTGAGTGGGATGTCCTACCCTGAAAGGATTAGGTGGTGTAAATCCTCCCCCATGCCAGATGATGGAATCATTTCTATGTGTACTTATGCTTTGGTTCTCCTTATGCCATTTTAACAAAAGTAGGGAATTCTTCACTAGTTTCTCAGCTTGGTGCATGAGAGCGCTGCCTATTTCTGAGTTTCCAGACAATCTTTCTTGGGAATTCAGACAATAACATCTGTGTGGTGAGTTCATTCTGCTCTGCCTCCTGCCACTGATATCTGCAGCATGCAGCGTCCTTGGAGACATTTACTAATGTTTCTCTGCCAGCAAGCATGCTTTTTAAATGCTTAACCCTTTATGCTCTGGCTCTCAGCATCTTCTCCAACAATTCCCCCTTTTTTGTTTTTTGTTTAGGGTGACTGTGTCTGTCTTAGGTTGCCTTCTTCTGAAGGTCTTACCCATTTCTGGCCACCAGCCAAGCTGCCATGGACAGGGGTTCGAGAGTTAAGGGTTTTAAGCAGAATCAAGTTGTTGGCATGGCTGATTTTTTCAGCCCTGTTAATGTGGGACAACAGGACTTTGTGAATGCCTCTTAATACAGTTAAGAGTAACAAAGCACCAATGATCACCACACCGAAGTTAGCAAGTACAGAGGTTGATTTCCTCCAATGTAAGGGGTTTATTTTATTCAATTGATCTGTCACTGATTGCCAAAATTTACTGCCTGGAAGTGTAGTAAGTTGATTCTGAGACATGCTTAAAATCTTCTTTTGCAATTCTGTAATTCTTATAGATAAATTTGTGTGATGACCTATTAAATGATTTTTTATTTTTTTTTTCATTCATAATGGGAATCATTTTATGGGAGAGGAGTGATACAAAAAACACTTTCATTTCAATCACACTTCAAATCTTGTTTTAAATTTAGATTATATACCTGATCTTCCATTTGTGTAACAGCCATCTCTAAGTCAATAATCCTATTATTAGTTTGCTCACCTATATATGCCTGACTATGCCATAGCTCACTAGCATTATGATGCCAATTTTTAACATATTGTTGTGTTTGGACATTCTCATGTAAGGCAATTCCTGCTACAGCAGCAGCGGTAATAATACTTATAAACCCTAATACAGCAGCTATAATTAATCCAACTAAATGTCTGGTTCTTTTCAAATAATGATTTAGAAGGTGCCAAAGGATTTGGCTCTCAGGGGAAGACTGCCATCAGCGATTCATGCGACCTGGAAGCCATGTTCCACAATGCCGTTTTCCCATTAGAACTGCAGTAGAATTCTCCTGTAAAACAGATTCTGATACACAAGTGTAAAAGGAGCAATTGCTGCAGAAAAACCATATTTGATTAATGCTCACTGTTCCAATTATAAAAACAATGGGATCCCATACACATATTTTAATAAATTAAATGGATTTTCTTTTTAAACTGGTAATATTAGTTTTACTTCCTTGCCATTCAAAAATTGGGCTAGTTCCCAAAAATAATTTTTAGCTTTGTTAAGTTTAGTGTTCCATAGTTGTGGGATAAATTTTCCCTGATGTGTCCAATTTAGTGACATATTTATACTTATGACATCCCCAAAATTCTAAAAATAATGATAACTTTTATTAGTTGTTTTTGTTGAATTACTAATTTTTCAACTTATGGCTGTGTTTACATTAGGTTTCAGTATCTCTATAAGGGTCCGATTCTTTACAATTTTATAGGAAGTATTAAAGAGCACAACCTCATATGAAACATGGCATGTATTCCATTTATCACTTTGTACTATGATTTTGGGACTGTATATATGGATCAGTGGATTCTATGCAGATAGGTCATTCAAGAAAAGGCTCATCCCCGGGAGTCATGTCCCACATTGGGGGGAAGGTAATGCAATCATATGCTGGGTTTGGCTTAGAGAGAGGCCACATTTGAGCAACAAGGAGGCTCCCAGGTGGCAACCCTTAGGCACCCCACAACTGCAGGCTAAGTCTCAGTTAGAAGAGCAAAGACTCATAAGGGTAGTCATCAATAAAAAGAACACATCAATGAGTCATCCTCTTTTGACAGACACTGTCCTATCTAAGCACCTCTTAAAATATATTTATATATATACATAAATAACATTTTTGTAAGCAAATGCACATATATGCATATATATTTATATATCATTTTGCAAATGTTGGTATATATTGTGAAAATTTTGATTTTTACCCACAATTAAAAAAAAAAAAAAAGAAAAAGCAAGGTTAAATTTTCAATAAATTTCCCTTCCTCTTCAGGTTTTAGAGGAAGACGAGAATCAACGGGCCCAGGAAATGAAAAGACTAATTAATATAAACAGGGTAGGATTTGTCCCCCTAAGTGAACAATTCTAAAAGAGGTGAATTAGTAATATAAGCCCAATATGTATAATTATGCGAAGGTGCACTACTTATTGTTGTGGTTGTCAAGGTAAGCATAGCAAAGAATAACTGTGTTAGAGTGACATTCTGACTTTAATAAGTTACTATGTTTTTTGCTTCTTGTGTTAGCTTCTTCAGCTTGTTTATGTCTAGGTTTCAGACATTTGAACAGGACCCAAAGCTGGTTTCCTTTATCTGTAATGATAAGAGCAAAACCTCGACCCTATATCCTAACTTAACTTCTGCCTTTTCTCATTTATTATTATTTTTATGCTTTCTATAAACTAGTTGTCTAATATTTGTTTCTGTATTTTTGCCTGATTTCTGCCAGAAATACTCTGCTGCTGATGTATATGATTCTGACCTTTGGCTTAAAATAATGCTTGATATAATTGTTCTTGTACCTCACCATTTTCCCTTTTTTTGTTTTTGTAGCATTTATAAATAGAGGTTTAACTGTTAATTTTATATGATAAATATACATACATTCACATGCTTACTAAATCAGGGGATACACTGATATTCTTGGTTTATTTTTGGCTAAAGTCTTAAATAGATACAAGATAAATGTTAATATGTATATTTAGTTTAATAAGCTTATACTGACAATTAGGGTGAGAAACATAAATAACATAACTAATTAAAAGATAAAGTCAATATTGAACAAAGTTACAGGATGACAGATAAATAGAGCAGTCATATATATATATATATATACTTACCAATATTTAGCTTTCAGCTGAGAAGTGTTGAAGTAGCAACTGATACTAGTGTTTTGGTTGACTGTGTTTAGGATTAATGAACTTGATATTATAGATGCCAACTTGTGAGTATTTTGCTAATTCCCGAGGAAGAGGCCAGCCTCCTCAGGAAGGAACACAACACTCCTTGAGCAGTACATTTTAAGGTTTATGCATTAATCCCTGAGAGAGTGGCCAGCTCCCCCAGGGAGGAATACAACACCCGTTGAAATGCATTTTATCTTTTTTAATTTGTTACAAAATATCCTTGATGTGCTTACGATTTTAATTTCCAATATTTTTCCTGAAATGTGAAAAGTGTTAACTAGCAAGGCATTGGTTTGTAGGTTAACAAAGTTGTCTGCATGATATTTTACTTTAGGTCTGAACAATACTTACCAAACTTTTTCTTAATACATTCAGTTTCAGGACTGTTCAAATTCAAAGCAAGAGATTTATATATATATATATATATATATATTTAATAGAACACCTTTATGTGTAACACACAAGTCATTAAATTACTTATGTATGCAATGTATTGTATTAAAGTTTCGATTAGTATTTAAGTATATTATACACAATTCATAACTATAGTAGATTATACAACAACAGACATCCAATGAATAAACTTATTTTTTAAACATTTAAGATTTTTAGTAGCATGATTAGAATGATCTCAATTTCTTTATTTTGTGTAGTTTAAGGCGTAGGTAAAAACAAATTAGTATTTCCTATTTGAGCTGTGGGGTAATACATTAACTTGTAACTTTAATACTTGTATTGCTTTTGTTATTAACATTATAATTAGAATTGGGGCTGTTGCTGACTGTTGAATATAAACTTAATAATTGTTGACTATTTTACAGGAAGGGAAATATGGGCTGGCTTGACTTGTTTAAGAAAATATTAAAGAAAGCTTTAACAAGTTTTAAAACAAAGTGATAGTAGCATAATTGGATATTAATTTTTTGCAACAAACTAGCGATATTTGGTACCACTGCATGCGGCAGGGGTGTTATTTTATTTTACTATATTTTACTGTTATGCACTACCCTGGCAGCCTCTAATGGCTGCTTTCCTTTTGTGATTATGACTAAAAATTATGATTAATAACATTACATTTTATTTAATATTATATTGAAACATTATTATATTTTCAGGAATTTTATACACTTTTAAAGTATTCATATGAACTTTTTATTCATATAACTTTAGTTGTTATAAAATTAGAAAAAAATTTTTAATTATACAACAGTTTTAAATACTTCATTCAACTTATATCATATGAACTTAACTATTTTTAGTATTTCACCGTTTTCTAGGTAAAAGACTAAATCATTTGTAACAGTTTGAAATAAAAGCTACTTTTCAGGATTTGACTTTGAGAAAGCAGGTTCGAACATTGTGTTCTTTTTAAAAGTGATAAGACCTGTTTCTCCATGGGAGCGATAAGGTTAAAGTACAAGAAGCTATTCTGATAAAACAGACTTTTTTATTGCATACTGATTATTTAGGAGAAAAACTTTGTAAACCTTTAGTAAAACAGACTACTGACTTGAGAAACTTTGAGAAAGAATAAAACTTCAACTTTATATTATTACATTGTTTGACATTAAAACTTTTAAATTTTTATAGATAGACTGCTTAAATTTCACTTAGCTTTGACCACAAAAATTCCTTTTTTATGTCCCACATTTTACTTTGTTTTAGTAACTAGTTATTTTATTTTAGGATAAAATTACTTTCTTTTCTTTAATAATAAAAGCACATTTTATATACCTTCCATAATTAAGTTATTACAATGATTTTGGAAGCTATTTCCAAACAAACTTCCGACAACATATAATTACCATTAACATTAAACAAACTTGTTAGAATAATAATTTAATTTGAGTATAACTTTTTATTATTTTAAACTAATATCTATATTTATTTATTAATATAAGCGCTTATATAATTTTTGGCTATTTGAATAGAGCTCTTATAATAATCTTCATTTATTAATTTAATATTACCATTTGGAGGTATTAAAATATACATTGACACTGAACAAACAGACAAATACAAAAAGAATTATGACACATTAACAGAAACATAAAGTTTACTAATTTTACCCATAATTTTTACTCCTTGGATTACGGCTGTTTTCAAGCCCTTCATCATTTCACATTTTTGATTGTACTATTTTTAAGGTTTTCTCTGGAATCTGTGTCCTTGTTCTTTGAAACACTTTTGTTCATAATTAGCAACCAGCTAGGACAACTTAAACAGCGTAAATGCAGTTAAGCTCTAATTTAGCAGTTTATACAGATATTTAACATGTATTTTTTGGATTATTACTCTTTAGGAGTACACTTAGGCTCATAGTTTAGATTTCTGGGATAGGCCCTATAATTCCTGTTTTTATTTTTGGTATATTCAGTGAAGGGGTAATAAACTTAGTTTCAGCTGAGGAAGAATCAACAGCTATACTGCTTTTGGTAACTACCTTAAGTTCTGTTACAGGCCAGAGTGAACTGCTCTGTTGCTGACTAGGTAGATTTGAGCAAGGCTGGGAAATGTGTTCATATTATTTGTTTGAGGGCCTTGAGCAAGGCCCGCTTGGAAGTTTCCCAACTTATTAATGAGACTGCCATTTTTATGATATTTAGAATGGCATTCTTTGACCCAGTGTAATCCTTTTTGGCATTTTGGACACACACGAGTTGGTAGTGATTTATTATTGCCGCTAAATGGAGCTTTTACAGTAGTTTTGGCTTGGCAATTTGTTTTCATATGACCTGATTTCCCACATTTAAAGCAATTTAAATTATTAATCAGAGGATTATGTCCCTTTAGAGCAGCTGCAAGAAGGTTCATGTTATAGATATTAGGCCCAATGTTTTGGCATATTTTTATATAATTCTGTATACTACTTCTATTTGCCTTTATTGGACATAAAGCCTTTTTACACTCACTGTTAGCATTATTAAAAGCCAATATTAGAATAAGCATTTCTTTAAGATCAGATTAAGTTACTATCTTGTTGACTACATCTACCAGCCTTGGTGGCTCAGGAGGCGGTGCATAGGCCATTCCTCAACCTCCTCAGAAATTAACTCCTTATGTCCTGGAGAATCCACAGGGATTGGAGAGGTAGACATGTCAACTTTATCAGGACCGGCTCTTGCGGCAAGTCCTCCTCACTCTGGAAAGGTTGTATAGTCAGAGCAATTTGCTGATAAGCAGCCCACACATCAGCTGAGAGAACTTCTCCACACTGATGAGCTCGCCTAAGAGCCTTCCCCACATCCTGCCAAACCTTAGGATTTAATTGGTTTCGTTTCGAAGGGGAAAACCAATAACAATGTCGCTGTATCAAGCGTAACAGGTCCCGTATGACATGTTCTTTAGTCCTCACCCCTGAACTATGCAGAAGGGATTTAAAAATTCCTGCATACTCATCAATCTGTGATGGGGAATTACCCATGATCTCCGCTTCTCCCGATGGCTCTGCGAACCAACGGCGCAGCACTTAAACCTCCGTTTGGTCAACAAGATTCCCCACTCATCTTGAGCCCCACGTTGGGCGCCAATATGTTGTTATCAGTGTGAGGCGCAAAAGGAAGAGTCAGACAAGTTGATGTAGTTGAAGCAGAGGGCTGCAGCTCGCTCAGGCAGAACAGCACCGAGGTTGCTGTGACCCTAACTTTTATTCATTCAATATCATAGCATCTAAAAATAGCTAGGCTTTATTATTATGGTTTTTAAGCAGTGACTCTTTTCTCATGGAAGCACATTGACCTTCCTACTTGTACTCCCTATTCTTTTAGAAAGATAAGGAACTGTTTTCAGTTCCCATTATGTTTCTTTCCCACATTCTAGCTAGACCAGGAACTGTGTTCAGTTCCAGGCATGCGTTCTCGCCTCGTGGGTTCATCTGAAGTTCATTTAGCTGTCTGTTTCTTCCTTCAAGCATGGATTTTTTATTCAATTTGTAGCTTGGGGTGTGAGAAAAGGCTCTAACTGTTTGGTTGGATATCTGAAATATGGGCCAAAAGTTCACCTACATTAAATGAAGTTGAAATTCCGGAACTCCCTTGGAACAGTGTAGATGAAAGTACACAATGGCATTGAGAGATTTGAATGTTAGAGTAAATTTATCATCTAAGACCTGCTCACCCACCCTGAGAATGTCCAAAGGACACAGCTTTCATCATGAATGTGATGAATAAATATGTAAAAGGAGGTTGATATACACTGAAAAGTCTATGGTTGCTATTTTATGTAGGTCAGATATTAACATAGTAATGGCTGCCACTGAGCTTGTAGTTTTAAATAAAATGAGGATGATTGGATCCAAGGTTAGCAGAAGCCAAGTGGCAGCACCAAAGACAAGCTAGATGTAGCTATCATGATGGACAGTAGTCAAACCAGTAATAAGAATGGTCTGACTTGCAGAAATCTATGGCTTTGGATGGTTGATCAAAGATACATAGAGGTGAAATGTATGGGAAATCTACTAAATTCATACTTGATATGTATAAACAAAAAAGTTCTATGTCAGTTGAACAAAAGTATAACTTGAACCACAAGATCAGATTTGAGCACTAACATCAATTCCCAGATTTGAGCAATTTACAAGATCAGAATTCCTTGAATGAAGGGAAGGTCAGGTCCCCTTGGGGAAGGAAACTGCTACATTGCCAAAATTTTACACCATTATCTTTCCTCCCAGCCTTCCCAAAAAGGAACAGCCACCTTTAACCAGGATGACTATGCATTGGGAAATGGAAATGATCAGACATTTCAGCAAATACAGGACATTGGCTCTGAACTGATATTAATTCCAGAGGACCCAACCCATCACTGTGGTCCACAAGTCAGAGCATGGGTTAATGAAAATCAAGTGATAAATGGAGTTGTAGCTGAGTTTCATCTCACATTGGGTCCACTGGGTTCCAGAACCCATTCTGAAGTAATTACCCCAGTCCTGAATGCATAATTGTAATAGACATTTTCAGCAACTGGCAGAATCCCGATATTAGTTTTCTGATCTCTTGTAAGGGTCACTAAAACTCCCTCTACTTGACAAAATAGTAAATGAAAAGCAATGCCATTTTCCTGGAGGGATTGCACAAATTAGAGCCACCATCAAGACTTGAAAGATGCAGAGGTGGTGATTTCCACTACAGCCCCATTGAACTCTTCTATTTGGTCATTGAAGAAAGCAGATGGATCTTGGAGGATGACAGTGAATTATTGTAAACTTAACCAGCTGGTGACTTCAATTTGAAACTGCTGTCCTAGATATGGTGTCATTGCTTGAGCAAATTAGCACATCCCCTCATATCTGGTATGTAGGCATTGATCCGAGAAATGTTTCTTTTCTTTAAATCTTTTTATATACACCAACAGAAAGTTTGCATTCAGATGGCAAGGCCAGCAATACACCTTAGTCTCCTACTACAAGGGTATACCAAGTCTCCAGCCCTATGTCAATAAGGACGTTGATTGGTTTTCTGTTCTACAAGACATCACATTTATCCAATACATTGATGATATTATACTGATTTTACCTAGTTAGCAAGATGTAACAACTATCCTAGACTTTTTGATAAGGCATTTGCACATCAGAATGTGGGAGATAAACCAAACAAAAATTTGGGGACTTTCCACTTCTATGAAATTTCTAGGCTTCAAATGATTCAGATCATGTGGATATAATCCTTCTAAATTGAAGGATAAGCTGTTGTATCTATCCCCTACAACAACCAAAAATGTGGCACAATACCTAGTTGGCTTCTTTGGATTTTGGAGGCAAAAATTATTCATTTGGGTGTGACAAATTGGCCCATTTACTAAGTTACCCAGAAAGGTGCTAGGTTTTTTCTCAAAATGTTTTCTTTATTATATAAATTGTGGGCTTATAGAAAAATCATGCATAAAATCCAGCGATTCCCATATACCAACCTATTATTAACAACTTACATTGGTGTGGAATATTTATTACAATTGATAAAAGCACCATTTTATAACTGTGTTATTAATTATAGTCCATGTTTAACTTAGGGTTCATTGTTTATTGTAGTGCAGTTCCACGGACTTAAACAATTTTTTTAATTCCATGACTATAAATACAAGCTAAGATTTTCCCTTTTAATCACATTCAAATATATTTTTCAGTGCTGTTAACTATGTTCACAATGTTGTGCTACTAACACCATCATCCATTATCAAAACATTTCCACCATTCCAAATAGGAACCCTGTACATGTTAATCCTTAAACCTCCTATTCCTTATCTCTATACTGTCCCCTGGTAACTATATTCTAGATTCTGGCTCTATGTGTTTACTTACTGTAATTATTTCATGTCAGTGAAATCATACAATATTTGTCTTTTGTGTCTGTCTTATTTCATTTACCATGTCTTCAAAGTTCATCCATGCTGGTGAATGTACAGAACTTCATTGTTTTTATGGCTTAAAAAGATTCCATTTTATGTATATACCTCATTTTTTATCCCTTCATCTGTTGATAGACACTTGGATTGAGTGATCCAGAACATTTTGAGTGGGACTAGAACAAAAAGAAGCTGTGCAATAGGTCAAGATTTCCATGCAATCTGCTAAGCTACTTGGGTCATATGATCCAGAAGACCCAACGAATCTGGAATTGGCAGTTGCAAACAGACTTGCTGTTTGGAGATTTTTACAGGACCTTATAGGAATATCACAGGGAATCCCCGTTGCATTTTGTAACAAAATCCTGCCATTCCATGGACTCCACTCTTGCCCCATTAACTTCTCTCTCCCAGCCAGCAGGTATGGAATCTTAATAAGATCCTTCTGATCCATTTACTGAGGAATAGAAAACTCAGGCCTATTGTAAAGATGGTTCTGCATGATATTCCAGTACTACCCATAGTAGAAAGGTGCAGCATTACAGCCTTTAGTGGTAACATACCTGAAAGGCAGTGGTGAAGGGAAATCCTCCCAGTATAAAGAACTTCAAGCAGTCCACCTAGTTGTTAATTTTTCTTTGAAGGAGAAAGGACAGAGATTTGTTTGTTACAGCAATTCATGAACTGTGGTCAATGATTTGGCTGAGTGGCCAGGGAATTTGAAGGACCATGATTGGAAACTTGGTTACAAAGAGATTTGGTGGGAGAGGAATGTGGATACACCTTTATGAATGAGAGAAAAAATGAAGATACTTGTATTCCTTGTGAATGTTCACCAGAGGATGATCACAGTAAAAGAATAACTCTCAAGGAATTTGAGCTTGGCAAACAGGCAGAGCAAAATTCACATTTTGCTGTGTTATTTTCTAATTATATACTTCTGTTATATTACTAAAGTTTTCTGAACTTTGCAATGTGCCATTTATTTAATTGGTAAATAAACCATAATCAGAAGGAAAAAAAAAAGAATATTTAAATAATCAAGTGGATAGTGTGATGTTTGTGAATACAATAGGCTTCTTTTCCCAGACATTCTTGTCATTACCCAATGTACTCATGAGAAAAGTAGCCATGGTGTTAGGGAAGGAGATTATTCATGGGCTCAACAACATGGTCTTCCCCTCACAAAGGCTGACCTGGTTACAACCACTGCTGAGTGCCCAGTATGCCAGCAGCAGAGACTGACACTCAGTCCCTGATATGGCACCATTCCCTGAGGTTACCATTACACCACCTGGTGGCCAGTTGGTTACATTTGACCACACCCATCATGGAAGGGACAGTACTCTTTCTTACTGGAATAGATGCTTACACTTGATATAGAATAGTCTTCCCTGCATGCAACACTTCTTCCAATGATGGACTTACAAAATATCTCATCCACCATTATGATGTTCCACACAGCATTAATTTTGATCAAGAAATCTGCTACATAGCAAATGAAGTGCAGCAATGGGCCTATACTTATGGAATTCACTGGTCTTGCCATATTCCTCATCATCCTAAAGCAAATGGTTTAATCGAATGGCATAATGACTTTTTGAAGACTCAATTATGTGCCAGTGCCTTTCAGGGCTCTGGCAATGTTCTTCAGGAGGCAGTTTATGTTCTAAATCAGTGCCCAATCTATGGTGGTGTTTCTCTCATGATACAGATTCACAGGTCTAGGAATCAAGGGGTGGAGATTGAAGTGGCATCTCTCAGTATTATTTCTTGTGATCTACTAGGAAAAAAATGTTTTCCTTTGCCCATGAACTTATGTCCTGTTAGTCTAGAGGTCTAATTGCAAAAGAAGGAGTGCTTTCACCATGAAACACAACAATTATTATATTGATCTGAAAATTAAGAGTGCAATCAGATCCCTTTGAACTATTCATGTATCTGAATCAACAAGTAAAGAATGGAGCAATTGCACTTGCTGGGGTGATTGAGGTTGATTGTCAAGGGGAAATAAGACCGCTACTACACTATGGAGGGAGAGAAGAGTATTTCTAGACTAAAGTATATCACTTAGAGTGCCTCTTATTACTACATGCCATGTGGTTAATGTCAATGGAAAACTACAACAACCCAATACAGGCATGAATGCTAATGGTACAGACCCTTGAGGAATTAAGGTTTGAGTCATCCCATCTGGCAAAGAGTCATGACCAATGTGGTACTTGCTGAGGAGAAAGGGATTATTAAATAGGTAGTGGAAGTTATAGTTATACATATGAGTTATGTTCATGTGACCAGTTGCTGAAACAACCTCTGTAATGGATATAAGTATTTCTTCCTTATTTTGTTAGAATATATATTCATGTGTATCTGAATATATGCACAAATTATGGTCAATTGAATTGTATACCCCAATTTGATTATGTTCTTGGTCTTGGTCTTGTGATGACCCATTTTAAGTAGGATCTATTGAAGATGTTACTTCAGTTAAGATATGGCCCAACAGAAACTGGTTGGTCTCTAATCCAAATTACCAGTCTTTTATAAGCAGAATGAAATTCAGATAGAGAGAAGCAAAGCCACGTGGAGGGGAAGAAACTGAAAGTTAGCAGAACTTGGGAAGAGAAAAGAAAAGACATCACAATGTACATTGCCATGTGACAGATAAACCAAGGACCACAGATTTTCATCAGCCATGGGGAGAAAGTGCCTCCTTGCTGATGCCTTGATTTTGGACTTCTTCTCACCTCAAAACTGTGATTTAATAAATTCCCATTGATTAAGCCAACCTACTTACTGCAACTGTTTTAGCAGCTGGGAAACTAAACATATGTAAAGCAAATATTTTTGTTTTCTTCCTCTCTTATTCCCTCATGTAATGTAAGTTTAATTAACTTTAGGCCTCGGTATTTAAGTTACACAATATCAAGGATAAGAGTGACTATTACCCAAAGACTTGGATCTTCTGCAGAAAGTGTTAGTGTGTTTCCAGTTGCACACAGGACAGTTGAATTATGTTAGGTGAAAGTATGACTATATTCTTGTCTTAAGAGATTAAGTGTAATTTAAGGAGATGCTTATGGGTGCCAATTTGACAAGGGGTACACTGTGATGGCTAATTTCATGTGTCAACTTGACTAGAATATTGTGTCCAATAATTTGTTCAAATAAGCACTGGCCTGATTGTTATTGTGAGGATTTTTTTTAAATTTATATATATATAAATATATTTTAAGAGGTGCTTAAATTACACAGAACCCCCTGGGATTCCCATGTTGCCCACCTCCCACACCTCCCACCACATCCCACACAAACATCTCCCACAAGTGTGGCCCACCACCCTCAATGGACTTACATGTCCTGGGGCCTTGCTACCAACCATAGACCACAGTACACATCGTAAATCATTAGAGAGTTAATGGTGTCTATGGCTGATTACATCTACAACTAACAAAGCTGATTGAGTTCAAGAGCACCTTCATCAAGTTTACAATTTACAGTCTGTCATATGGAATTCAGATTTTCAAGTCCCTAAAATCACATAAGCAAATTATTATATCACATCTCTTATTATTTATAAATATTAAATAATATATAATTCTTTATACAACAGAAATATATATATATATATATATATATATATATATATATATATGTATTGAACTGTTCTGTTTTTTCTGGAAAGCCCTGTTTTAGATAGGTGATAGATAGATAGATAGATAGATAGATAGATAGATAGATAGATAGATAAAGATAAAAAGAAAAAACAATAAAAATGTTTTATAAATATTGGATCTTACATGCATTATTTTAAAAAGAAGTATTCAATGTAAGGTTACATGAATTTAACAGAACAATATACTTTTATGCTGAACTTTTAAATAAATAAATATTCCTTCATTGCAAGAAATCATTTCCTGCAATTCATCTCTAAATGTAAGAAAACAGATTGGAGAGAATTAAGAACTTGTATTCATCATGTACATTTTATTTCTTGTTTCAATTTTCTATAGTATTAATTGGCACTCTGTTATAAAACATCAAGACATCATCACTCTTACACTTTTTCCTCTCTCCCTCCTTTACACTTCTTTGAATTTCATTTATTATTTTTACACAAATAAGATTTATAACATTATTCTTCTCTGTTGCTCTAATTTGCAGAAGTATGTAAATTTTTTCTATGATTTTTAAAAATACTTTGATCAATCTCTTAATTCACTTAGTTTCAACATAAAGGATGGTTTTAAGATGCATTAAGAAGTGTCACTTCCTCATTTTCATGTTTTAGAATACCCATTGTCTTCATGTCTCAATTACATTTTTCTGGGTAAAATATTTTTGGGTCACATTTTACTTCTTTTAGGAAAAATATTCTTTATCTTGACTTCAATAACTTAACCATGAGGTTTGTCTTTTAGTGAGACCATTCCATATCATTATTTCCTGGAACAGTTTTAAGGTCTTATCTCCTTGCATGAAAATTTTATAATATATTTTATTAATTTTATAATATGTGTTATTAATATATTTTATATTTTAATATATATTTTAACAATTTTCTTAATCCATAAATTGGGGGCACCAATTATTCACATATTATATTTTTTGTCTGCCATATCTATTTATTTTCTGATTAGTTAATCTTCCAGTTTGTTTACTATAATTATCTAGAGCCAATTCTCAATATTACTAATTTTCTTATTATCCATATTTCTTCTGTTCCTTGTTATTTCTTGTTTAGAAATTACATAAAGATTTTTGACCTTCATTTATTACTAAATGTCAACAATCTCATTTTTTCTCTCACATTTTAGCTCTTGATTTTAATAAAAATTGTTCTAGAGCACAAAACATTTGCAGAGATTTTCCTGTGTTCTTTGGGTTCTGTTTTCTTCTAATACAAAGGTTTTTTTGCCTTTGTATTGGGAGTTTCTCTTTCTTTTTATGCTGTATCTTTGTGGCATAATTTCCATGACAAATGTTTTAGTATGTTTGCACTAGGGAAGCTCTTTTCCCCTGTTGCAGACCTTTTTCTTTGCTCTGATATAGTGTGGGTGACTTTAACTTCCTTCTTAATATTTCTGAGTCACAAATGTTTTCTCCAATGATCAGTTGTTTCGGGCTGGTTGTTTTTGTCAAAATTTTTCATAGCCTGTAATCATGGGTAGAAGAAAGAATAGCTCTACTCAGTAGTGTGCTAACTTTATTAGTAATACTGAGCACTGCTCTCCTTTTCCAGGTTTCGGTAAATGTTCTATAGCAATATGTATTCCACCTTATTTTGTGGTGTATTTCATCCCCTTGGGGTATTCTTTGACCTAAAATGCAGCCCACCAATTCATCATTTAACCTTTGAACTTTCACTTCTGTCAGAGAAATTCAGTCCCATTCTTAACTTTCTCTGTTGCACATATTTCTCTGCAACATAAATTTCCCTTATTCCTTATTCAGAAAAGGGTAAAAAAAGATACCCAATTACTTTTCTTTTCTACATGTGATAATATTAGTGAGAATTTTCAAGCTTTTGAGTCATCACCATAATAGCTTCTAAAGTGTGAGAATTGCTTCTAAAGTGTGAGTCTTGTCTTGCTTTTCTTCTCTAATCTCTGCCTTGCTCCATTATTAAGTTTCTCTTCTTGGATACCACATTTTGAAGCTAATTGCATAAGATTGTGCCTCTTTCCACATTTATCTTTTGCTAGTGACATTTTTTACTATTTTTCTTATTACTTGTATATTTCATTAGGAATTAAAAGAGGCATATTCTCCTTAGGAAGATTTTTGTCCCTTCCATTTTAACATGAAAATCTCAGCATTTGCTGTCATATGGACCAAATCTAGAATTACTAGGAAATGAGAAAAAAGCTTTATGTTTTCATGGCTGAGTAATTTTAAGAAAGTTTCAATGTAAATAATATCTCACGTATTGTTGTAAAGTAAAAAGATGCATAAGCCATGAAAGCATACAAATTTGGTTCCCTTTTAAAAGGGGAACTCTAGGTCACATAAAATTATAATAAAATGATAAAATTATTCCCAGTAAACATCTTTTATGCATGGACATAATGTTAGAACTATTATTTAAGGCCACAGACCAAAAGACCTGAAATGTCTTCCTTGGAATCATTTATATTTATTTTCATTATTATTTCATTTTGGTCCTTTCTTCTGTATTACTAATATCAAAGTATTACAATTTATTCATGTGATATCACTTTTAATCTTTTAATATAACCCATTATGGCATTAATGTGAATTAATGGGAAAGATCAACAACCTAATCATATAAATTAAAAATGAAAAAGATATACTGGGGGAAGCGGCTGTGGCTCAATCAGTAGGGCTCCCGTTTGCCATATGGGAGGCCCCGGGTTCTGTTCCCAGGGCCTCCTGGTGGGGGCAGGCCAGCCCGCACGGCGTGGTTGGCTGACCCGGCGAGCACAAGCAGCAAAGGGGGTATAAATGAATAAATAAATAAAGTCTTTAAAAAAAAAAAAAAAAAAAGATATACTGGCCATCTTGCCCAGCCTAAATTTTTTTTTAGTTATACATTTATTTTAATAAGAACCATGGTTTTGCTATGAAACAGAAAATACATTGATTTGATTATTTATTCAATGTTTAAATAAAAATTCAGCCCTAATGGGACAATACAAAATCCCATTTTAAGTTTATGATATTCTACAAAATTCATGCAGTATTAGATTTTTTTAGCAGTTATGTACATTTTATAATTTTCTTCAGTGAAATAACACTGTGTATTAATTAAAAGTTAACTCAATACTTACCTGGCAGGGGAGATACCATGATCACGAAGGTGGTTTTCCCAGGGCGAGGCTTATCCATTGCACTCCGGATGTGCTGACCCCTGCAATTTCCCCAAATGTGGCAAACTCGACTGAATAATTTGTGGTAGTGGGGGACTGCGTTCTCGCTCTCCCCTGAGAAAAAAAACAACAACAAAAAAACACACAAACAAACAAACAAGCAAAAAAAGTTAATGTCACCTAAAGCCTGACTCAGAAAAATTTCTGACAGGAAAAGTGTGGGGCCTAATTGCATTTGGCAAGACTCTTAAATCCACTAACAAAATGTACTTCTATGCAATTGATCTAAGGGATACATTTTCCTAAGCAGTGTGCTAACAACCTAAAATGCATAGTTTTAATTCTCAGATTTTTCTTTATAAGTTCCTACTTTGTTTGAACATACCCAGAAAAGTGAAAGATAGCTTGCACTGAATTTTCACAATTAAATATAATTGTGAATACAGATTATTTATACAAATAAATTTAAGTAAAGAAATTAAATGTTCAAATTTATGTGTATGTCTATTAATATTCAAGCTAAAAGAGTCAAGAAATGATTGGTAATGGATAATATGTAGGTATTTAAAACTCAAGACAATAAACGTTCACCAAAGAATAAATGGATGCAGTATAGATAAATATATGGCAAAATAAAGCTGTGAAAATCTATAGGGAAAAAAATAGTGGTTGTAATAAACCCTATTATCCTATAAGACTAAATATAATCAGGTGGGGAAGTGGTGTCCTGTAACTTTTACCTTTAAATTACCTGTATTCAAGTGTAATAAAAAATATGTTTTTGGCTTTTAAATTGTTGACTATTTAAATTTTCATTCTTCAAATATAACAGATGCACAAAGAGGACATAATGTGCTTAATAATTGGTCTCCTAAATAATCAAAAGATTGTTCACTTTTTTTGGTCATGCTTGTTATTTCTTCATGCAGTACACTAGCAAACATTCGATGTGATGAAAAATAACAATTTTTTCTTTTGAAATTGGTAAAGTTATGAGTTAAAAACATGATAAAAATCAAAGTTTTATACATAGAAACTTCACAACATTGTGAAAGACAATCAAAAAAGGATATAAATAAAAGGAAGAATATTCCATACTCACGGATTGAAGACCAAACATCATTAAGAGGTCTATCCTACTCAGATTGATTTACAGATTTAATGCAATCCCAATAAAAATTACAAAAATAATATTCAATAAATATGTGAAAGAACATCATTGCATCTCAGAAGAAAGTTGCTTTAAACAGGCTAAAAATTAGTATAAATCATATTCCATTGTCTGTTTCTGTTAAATATGCACATTTTAATATAGCATAATACTATTTTATTTTCAGCCAATAGAATAAAGATAAATTAAAATTTAAAAGAATTACAACAACAATTTTTACTGAGTTGGAAAAGCTAATTATGAATTTTATTTGGAAAGGCAAAGGCCTCCGAATTGCCAAAAACGTATTGAAAGAGAAAAAACACAATTGGAGGATTCATGCTTTATAGCATTCTTTAAAGCACACTATAAAGCTACAGTGGTCAAAACTGTATGGTTTTGGTACAAGAATAGACATACTGACCATTGTAACTGAACTAAGATTCCTGATATAGATCCTCACAGTTACAGCCAACTGATACTCAATAAGGCCACCAAGCTCACACAACTGGGACAGGATGGCCTCTTCAACAAATGGTCTTAGGAGAACTGGATAAAAGAATGAGAGAGGATCACCATCTCACACTTTATAAAAAATTAACTCAAGATGGATAAAACACTGAAATATAAGAGCCAAAACCATAAAGCTCCGAAGATAGTGTTCAGGAGCATCCAAGAGATTTTGTAGTAGGAAATGGTTTCATAAATTTTACCTCCAATATGTGAAACAAAGAAAGAAAAAAGAGATAAATGAGACCTCATCAAAATGAAAAACATTTGTGCTTCAAAGTAGTTGGTCAAGAAAATGAAAAGGCAGCCTACTCAATGGGAGAAAATATATTGGTAAACATATATCTGATAAATGCCTAATATCCAGCATATATAAAAAAATGCTAGATCTCAAAAATAAAAATACAAAATAAAACATTTTAAAAATGGGCAAGAGATTTAAATAGACACTTCTCCAAAGAAGATATACAAATGGCTAAAAAGCACAGGTAAAAATGTTCAACATCACTAGCTAGTAGGGAACTGCAAGTCAAAACTACAATGAGATAGAATCCTGCACTCATTAAACTGGTGGCTATTACAAAACATGGCTACAATTGTTGGAAAGGATGTGAAGGAAAGGGAACACTTATCAACTGCTGGTGAGAATGTAGAATGGTGCGAACATTATGGAGGACAGTTTGGCAGTACCTCAGGAAGCTAATTATAGAACTGCCATAAGATCCAGCAATCCCACTGCTCGGCATATACCCAGAAAGTCTGAAAGCAGGGACAGGAAAAGATATATGCACAACAATGTTCATAACAGCATTATTCACTATTGCCAAAAGTTGGAAACAACCCAATTGTCCATCAACAAATGAATGGGTAAGCGAATTGTGGTATATACATTCAATGGAATATTACTCAACTGTAAGAAGGAATGCAGTATAAACACATGGGATCACATGGATGAATGTTGAAAACCTTATGTTGAGTAAAATAAGCCAGTCACTGAAGGACAAATATTACATGATCTCAATGACATGACTTAAGCAAAGTGGGCAGATACATAAACCTAGAGTCTGAAAGATAAGTTAGCAGGAATCAAAAAGGGAGTAGAGAGTGGTGAGTCAATGCCCATATGGGCAAAATCTATAATAAAATGTAAGGGTGTTCCTGGGCAGTGGAAGGTGGTGAGAATGGTGCTGTGATGTGATTGGGTTTGGCGGTGCTGGTCTGTGAGGGGACTAGGGTAGCAGCTTGGGTTGGACTATCATTGGAACTGGGGGGAAGGTTGGTAGAAGGAGCAGATGAACTCAGTGGGTTTGCATGTCTGTGGTTAAAAGTACAGTGGTGGATCTCTGGGACTATTGGGGGGGGCCAAGATGGCGTTAGTGTAGGAGGGCACACACTGCAAGCTCCCAGAGCAAGGCGGATTGTGGACGGGGTCCTGCCCAGGGGTCTGTGCTGTGCACGCGTGGAGTGAGAAGCTTGGGGCATCTATCTGTGCGGATTGGCGGCGTGGACCGAACGGTGGAGATTCGTGAGTTTTGAGGCTGCAGGTGGAGTTTGGCACAGGCGGCTGAGCCCCGCAGTTAGGGAAAAATAAAATAAAATTAAATAAAACAGCCATTTGGAGCCGTGGGCGGGGCGAAGAAGTTTTATTTTCTGGGGATCTGGCTGCCTGGTACCCCTTGGAATTTGTGTGAACAGAACAAACGAGCTAATCAGCACCCAGTGAATCGGAGGGGGGGATTTTGGTCGGGAAACACAATAAGACCCGGGCTGCTGCGGAGCCGGGATGAAGGGACACTTCCCAAAAGAGGGAGGGTTCTGTTGGAAGACAGGGAAGGGTATTTTATGTTTTTAGACATCGATCTGGCTGCCTGCACTGCCCCATAGCTTTGGGGAGCAGATAAGCCGACCTGAAGCAGCATTAGGCTGAAAGCAGATGCGAATCTGCACTCAAACTGATTTACTGAGCAGCCCGGTGACGCTGGAGCTTGGCGCCAAAAGGGGCAGAATCCGCCCTCTTTAGCACTCCTCACTGACTAACATCAGAGCTTCAGCTAACCTGGGGAGTCCGGAAAGTGGGACGTGCTTGATTAATTTCCACGGGCCCAGCTAGGGTCCCTTCGGTAAGGGGTTGGTCTAGAGGAGGATTTATTTTGGGTCCTGCATTTGGATAAAAAAATAAAAATTAAAAAAAAAAAAGTGAGATCACCTCAACAAAGGAAAAATAAATTCTTTTTAATTTAGTTTAATAGCTAAAAGCTGCTTCAGGACCTGCATATAGAACCCTGTGGGGAAAATCATTGATAAACACAAGTAGGCAGGAAGGATCCACGTGGACCCTAGGGGAATCATTGACCCCTCTTAGCTCTGTTTGACTGCTTGCCTGTGTGGATCTTTGGTTTCTCTCTGTTACTTTCTGGTCTATTGCTATTATTTCCTTTTTCCTCCCCCCTTCCTTTTTCCTTCTATTTTTTTTTTTTTTTTTTTTAAATAAGGGCTGCCAGCTTGTCGCTTCTTTGCTGGGCTTCTTATTCAGTAATTTCCCACTTGCTGTATATATTGATTCTGTATTACAAACTATTGCTTATCCTTCCTGCATCATTCTGCCTTCTGTTTTCTGTTGTGGCTCTTAGAGACAACATTTTTTCATAGGCCCACAATTTAAGGGTGTCAATTTCTATCCCATCTATTTTGTTTTCTTCTTCTTTTTTCTTTTTTTTTTTTATTAGTATTAACTTTTTCCTTTCAGAACTTTCTTTACTATTTCTCTCCCTCCTCATAATTCTAGCCTTCTAAATCACTATATATATATTCCTCCATTTGTTTTCCCAGTCCATTTTAGGAACTCCATATTTTTTCCTAGTACTCTACAATGCCTACACAATTTAAATATTCATCTCATTAAGTCTCATTTTGCCCTTCTTCTAACTTTTATCTATAGTTCTATTAGCCTTCTGCTTTCCTTACATCTTTTGATTCCTCTGGCCCTAACCTTTTGCCTTCAAGGGAACACAGAAAGAAGCAAGGAAATAAAAGAAGAAGAAAAACTGCCAAAGAGAAAACTTAACTCACACGCAGAACCAAGAGCTAAATAAAATTCTAGAGTATAGAGAAAAGCTAATCAACTGAACAAACCCATCAATATAATATGATGACCAGAGGGCAACAGAAAAATACAAATGACTCTGAGAAACTGGAAAACATGGATGAGTGAACTTCACAGCCAAAGCACAAGTAGCAAGAGAAAAAATTGATAAATGGGATCTCCTCAAAATTAAAAACT
>JAKSZT010054171.1:1684214-1743607 GCA_026826555.1 Tolypeutes matacus | reverse complement strand
TGCTGGTTAGGGACAATAAGCCTTACCTGACAAGGTGTAAAACCCTCTTGCTACTCTATCACACTTGGGGGAATATGAGTGTGGCACTGCGGATCGAGTTGGGTGAAATCCCCGAGTGGCTAATAAGGTGTTGATTCTGAAAGGAATAAACTTAATTAGATTTTTTAAGGTATATGGTCCCACTAAATGGTTAGTGGATGATGAGAGTAGGAAAGGCTAGGTGTCTCTAAAAGCTGCATTCTCCTGAAGTTGGTGGGCTTCATCTTGCAGCTTTTGAATACTGTCTAGGACTATTCCAGAGTGATTTACATAGAGAAAACATTCTTCCTTAAAGAATAGACATGCTTCTCCCTGTGCTGCTGTTAGCTTGTTAAGAGCCCTGTCATTTTGCAGCACTACAGTGGTAAGAAAGTTTGTTTGCTGTCTTAGAGCTTCTAAGCCATGTCCAGTTTCTTCTATACTGTTAGTTAGCTCTAGGGAGAGAGTGTGGTAGACAAGCTGGGCTTGGTATAAATTGCCAATTTCAGTTTTACAATGGCAGTGGCTCTGCTCTGGACATAAACTCACAAAGATAGTACAGACAACAAGACAAGCATATGGCAAGCAAAATAATGGCAATATTTAAGAGAGCTATTCCTTTATCTTATAGGAACATTCATTAACTACTTATAAAATGAATTAAGGCTTTCTTGGCCTTGAGGTGCCTGCACCAAATCTCATTGCATATTTCTGTCCTTCTCTCCCATTTCTCAGCAAGCTTTGTTCTTTTCCCCCATTTCCCAATAAATTCTTTTTATTGGCCTAACTAAACTGGCATGTTCTTAAATTCTTTTATGTTACATAGCCAAGAACCTAGAGAAATCCAACGTTTCCCTCGCTTCATTTGGCAAACAGCAACCAGGAGTTCTAGAGGCAGGTAACCCTCCCCAACAGTTGGCAAGGCCTGGTGAGTCTAAACCACTTGACAGTTTTTTGGGTAGGGAGGGGATGAGCAGTTGAAATACAGGGGCTTCTTTGGGAGTTGGAGGTTGTCCTGAGTACTGTTGTGGCAATGGATGTAGGCCATTTTAAATCAGCACACACCACTCAGAACTGAGTGGGAGAGAGTGTGGTCTACAGTGTGAACTGTGGTCTATGGTTGGTGGCAAGGCTCCAGGAGGTGTAAGTTCATTGAGGTTGGTGGGCCACACTATGGGAGATGTTTGTGTTGGATGTGGTGGGAGGTGTGGGAGGTGGGCAACATGGGAATCCGAGTGGGTTCCGTATAATATTTTAGGTAATCTAAGCACCTCTTAAAATATATGTATATATATATATAAAAAATAACATTTTTGTAAGCAAATACACATATATGCATATATATTTATGTATCATTTTACAAATGTTTGTATGTATTGTGAGAATTTTGATTTTTACCCATAATAATAAAAAAAAAATAAAATAAAATAAAATAAAAGCCAACCCAATTATGGTTTGCATCAGCAGCCCTTTGGCAAACTAAAACACCATCCATCCATCTATTCATCTATTTTTGTATCTTTCTAATTAGTTGCCTGTGACCTGATGCATGAACTCATTAAACAACATCCCTGAAAACTGTCAACAAGGATCTGCTGGAACATCCTCAATGACCAATAACTCATTATGTTACAAGTCTGCTTTTTCCATTTCTGGGTATCTTTATATTTTTAGAAAGATTTTTTTTCCTTTAAATTGATCTGTAGTCATTATTAGTCTTAAAACTAATCCCTCTTTCACGTGAGAACACTTCATACATTTGAAAAGAAACTAAAGTTTGCTCTTTTTTCCTTTCCATTTTTTTCCCATTTCCATTGTTCTCTTATTTTTTCTACACGTACCAGTGCTGTCAATATCTTCACCATTCTTTCATTCTCCTCTGGCTTCACACCTTTTAAATGTTCATCATCCAAAACTGTGGTACTATCAATTTCTTTTTCTAGACAAAATATCTATTAATGCATATTATCTCTGGAATGACAATTCTTCATTTCTTTTCAATCTGTTGGCTGATATGGAGCTCACCTTTGTCTTTTCCACAATGATTCAGAAAAATCTCTCTCAATTTTATTGTGTAGTTTTTAATTGAAACATGCATAGTACTTTATGCATTTATTTTACATATACTTATCTATTATTTATATTTCTCCCTGTTATTTTGGCCCACATGATCCAGCCAATCAAGATGAGGTGAAACTTTCTTTTGTTGACTACATTTTTAATATAGTTCCTGGATTTATGTTAGCTGCAAAATTTATCAGCATACTAACAGGTCACCAATAGAAAAATTAATATCAAGGAGAAACTTTCTACAACTACCTGAGTTGTATCACAACATGTGGTTTCTGCTCAAGGAAAAGCAATTATCTCCTTTTAGCCATATCACCGAGACCTGGATGATGCAGTACAAGATTTAGTACAACCTTGTAAGCATTACAGAAGTTTCTGCTATATTATCCTCAAAGTATCTACTTACAGAGTAGGATCACAGGGAGTAGAGACAAGGAACATACTTTTCCCCTGCTCAAAGTGTTAAAATAGTATTCTTTCACATTACGGTCTTTCTCTACATAACTTCAAACTTTCCATTACTCTTTGCCCTTGAGATCAACACAAACTGTTCACTATTGTGTGTGTCAATTTTACAATATTTGAAAGAGCTATCATGTTTCTCTTTAGTTTTCTCTTTTCCACGTTAAAATACACATTCAAAATTTGCAATGTTTATTTTTATTATGAAAGCTTTCAAATGCAAATACATATAAAATATTGTTACAAAGAACCATTCCAACGTCTGTTATATTATGCCATATTTACTTCAATTTATTTTTAATATAAATAAAATGTAACAGATACAGTTATAATGGCACATGTACTTTAACCCTATTCTGTTTGGTCTTTTTCCTCATAGTTGATTGTTATATTGAATTTCATTGACTTTGATACCTATCATCTGTACATATGTGTGTGTGTGTGTGTGTGTGTGTGTATATATATATATATATCCTTGTGTCTGTGTCACCATAACTTTTATTATATACCTGTGTATTCATAAATGATAAAATTAATTTGCATGTTTTAAGATTTTATACATATGATATCATACTATTTATAAATATGCAACTTGTATATTTTGCTTAATGTTGCATAAAGGATTTATCCATATTCATGCATTTAGATCTAGTCCATTCACTTTTCACTGCTGATTAGATTCCACTGGATGTATATACTATATCTATGCATTCTCCAGTTGATCTATTTATAGACTCATTATTCTTTCAGCAATACTTATGGAATATTTACTATGTAATAGATATTCTTCTAGGTGGCTGTTATTTATTTTTAGTTTTCTTCTGGTCATCAACAGTTTACTATAAACATTTTTATACCTATGTCATTGTGCACATGTCAGGATTTTATAGGCAAAAATTGGAATTCATCAAGGAGCAGAAATCCCAGGGTGTTGGTTTGTCAATCTTTTACTTATTAGATATTGTCAAATTGCTCTTGAAAATGGTTGTACCAATGTGTACTTCTACATTGATTATGTTAGAATATCTTTTTCTCCACATCCTTTCCAACACTTTTGCCTGAGTAATTTAAACCTAATTGCCAACACATTTTGCCAGTTTTATGAGTGTGAAATGATATTTTCACATTTTAATTTGCATTTGCTTGTTTAATAATGATGTTGAGAATTTTTTATTGCTAAAGACAATCTACTTTGTTGACTATAGATGCAATCATCAGTAGATGCAAATAACTGACTATAGATGCAAATCCATTGAAGAAATATCAAATGTATCAGGCCAGTGCTTGCTTGAACAAACAACTGAATGCCATAATCTTGTCAGTGACATATGAATTTACTTATCACAGTCCACACCTTGTCAACTTCGCACCCTTACACCTCACCATAAACCATGCTTAAAGTCCAAATATACTCATACTTTCACCTAACATAATACAACCATCCTATGTACAACCAAAAACACACTAACCTTTTACCAAGCAGAGGATGCAAGCATTTGCATGATAATCACCCTTATATATGATATCCTGTAACTTAAATACTATGAAATAATGTTATATAATAAGGGGATAAGATATGGAAGAAAAATATTTGCTTTATAAACATATATACAAAAAACTTCATAACAAAAGGAGGAAAATTCTTATAACAATTACAGTCCTCATTTCTGCAACTGGTCATATAGTCATAGCTCATATTTATTACTACCTTCTTCCACTATTCCTTCCATATTTGCTTCACATTCAACAAGTATCTCACATGGTCATGTTCTTTACTTGGTAGGAGGACCCAAACAATCACTCCTAAACAGTGTAAACCATTAGCAGTCCAACCTGGATTGAGTTGTAGTTTTTCATTGACTTTAGTCACAGGAAAAGGTAGTACTAAGAGACAACAAAAGGGATCTTATGTATTACAGGCATATGTTTCCTTACCTCCACTGTGTAGTAGCAGTCAAATTTCTCTTTGATAATCATGACAAATCACTCCATACAGGATACTGACTCCCTTCTTTGCCTGTTGATTCAAAGGCATAACAAGTCCAAAGTGGTCAGGTGGCAGTTTTATCTTCCATTTTGATGGAATCATTGCTGTGTTTCCTGGTGGAAGCACTTTTTCCTTTGAAAATAAGACCTCTAGACAAGCCAAGCACAAGGTCACAGAACAGAAAGCAAACATTTCTGCAGTGATCTCTAGTGGCAATAGTGAATGGTGCCCCTCCAATTTCTTCTCCTTGGTTCCTGGACCCATGAATCCTGGCTATGGGAGAAACTCACTATAGATTGGATGTTAATTTATAGTATACACAGCCTCTTGGAAAACATTACTCCCACTTTGTATGGTATTGCTACACAATTGGTGGAATTATTGAGTCCTAAAAAGTGTTTCCACCATTCTATATATCAAGTTTCTTCAGCATGATGAGGGACATGTAAAGACAAGTGAAATCCATGAGCATGGGCACATTGTTGCACTTCTTTTGCTTTGATATGTGCTCCTCGATCAGATGTAAGCCATGTGGAATACCATGATGGTGCAAAAGACATTCTGAGAGTATACAGGTGGTGTTTTTGACAGAAGCATTGCATGCAGGGGATGCAAATTTGTATCCTGAGTGTAAGTGTTTATTCCAATAAGAACAAAACTGTCCATTCCATGATGAAAGTAGCTGAATGATCACTTCAGGGAATGGGGTAATATTAAGTACTGAGTGTCAGTCTCTGTTGCTGGAAGATTGGGCATTTATTAGTGGCTGTTGCAAGGAAAATCTTGGTGTTTGGATGGCCTGTTGCTGAGCCCAAGAATAATTTCTGTCTCTACCACCATGGCCACTTTGATCATGAATCCAAAGGCAATGGCATGAGTGGCTGGGGAAAGAAGCTGATTGGCATCCACAGAGTAGGTAATCCTATCCACTTGATTATTAAAATCCATGTCTGCTTGTGTAACCCTTTGGTGAATGTTCATATGTGATGCAAATAACTTCATGATTTTGTTTGTTTGTTTGTTTGTTTTTAAAGATTTTATTTATTTCTCCCCCCTTCCCCATTGCTTATTGCACTTGCTGTCTGCTCTCTATGTGTTCTCCTGTGCCTCCTTGTCTTCTCTTTAGGCAGCACCGGGAACTGATCCCAAGACCTTCCAGAGTGGCAAAGAGGTGCTCAATCTCTTGCACCGCCTCAGCTCCCTGTTCTGCTGCATCTCTTATTATCTCTCCTCTGTGTCTCTTTTTGTTGCATCATTTTGCTGCACCAGCTCTCTGCGCAGGCCATCTCACCATGTTGGCCAGCTTGCCTTTCACCAGGAGGCCCTGGGAATTGAACACCGGACCTCCTATATGGTAGATGGGAGCCCAATCGCTTGAGCCACATCCGTTTACCAACTTCATGGGTTTTTTTGCCCATGTAGAAAGGTCTATCTACATACCTCTCCTCCAAACTTTTTTCACCAATATTCCAATTATGCTCCTTCCAAATTCTTGACCACCTAGACAAATGATTGGCCAAAGCCTATGAATGAGTATACAAATACACTTCTGGTCATTTCATTGCTTGAAATTTTGCTTACTTAGAGGATTTCCCCTCACTATGTTCCCTAAGGGATGTTACAGAAAGGGACTTTTGTGCCACAGCGGTCCATCTCTTGGTGTTGCCTGCATATCATGCAGAATTTTCTGTAAACCAGGCCCAAGATTAATCTAATTCACTTGATCATAGGGAACTACCCACAAGGGGCCATAGTTGTGAGTAAGGAAAAAGAAGGTAATGTTACAGGAATGGGGTCCATGGGTATTTGGGCCACTACCTCATGTAACTTACTTGTGCCTTCCTGGCCTGCTTGATCATTGCATTATATATACCACTTCCATATGATGATGGGGTGTTTATGTGCTTGCCCCACTTTATGGTTTCGTGAGTGAGACAACACACAGTTCATGATGGGCAGCTCAGGTCTCATGGTAAATTGGTGGCCCATAGTTAAGTTTTCAGTCTCTAATAAGCCCAGTAGGAGGCCAAAAGCTGTTTCTCCAAAGGAGAGTAGGTATCTTCAGAAGATAGTAAGTCTTTGCTCCAAAATCCTAAGGGTATTCACTGTGATTATCCTATTAGAGCCTGCCAATGGCTCCTGTCAACATGCCTGTTTGTTACTGCCTCTTCCAGATCCATTGGGTTTTCTGAATCATATGACTCAAATGACAGAGAAGCTTGGACCTGTTGCAGAGCTGCTTCTTTTTTTGGTCCTCACTCAAAACTAACAGCTTTCCAGGTCACTCAGTAATTAGACTAAATTAGCACAATCAAATAAGGACTATGTTGCCTTGAAAACCCATAGAGTTCAACTAGACATTGTGCCACGTTTTTTTGTTTTAGTAGAGGCCAGGTGTAACAGCTTATCGTTCAGTTTGGAAGGGTTATCTCCACATATCCCTTATCATTTGAATACTAGAAATTTCACTGACACGAAAAGCCCCTGAATTTTAGTTAGATTTATCTCCTTTTCTCTGACAGGTAAATTTCTTACCATAAGACTAGTGTAGTTGCTAATTCTTGCTCACTTGCTTCAGTGAGCATAAGGGCATCAAATTGATGGAGTAGTGTTGTCTTCTGGAAGGTAAAAGTAATCAAGTTCCCTATGAACTACATTATGATATAGGGCTGGAAAATTGATATATCCTTAAGTTAGGAGAGTGAAGGTGTATTGCTGACCTTCTCAGTTGAAAACAAACTCTTTCTGGTGGTCTTTATTAACAAGAATTGAAGGAAAGTATTAGAAATTAATTCATTGCATATCAGGTACCAGTAGATGTGTTAATTTTGCTAAAAAAATTAAATATTGAATAGCAGCTGCTATTGGAGTCATCACCTGGATAAGTTTATGGTAATCCACTGTCATCCTACTATATCCATCTGTTTCTGCACAGATTGAATAGGAGAGTTGAATGGGGATGTGGTGAGAATCACCATCCCTGTATCCTTCAAGTCCTTGGTAGTGGCATTAATCAGTGCATTCCCTCTAGGAATGTTGACTTTCTTTTAGTTTAATATATTGCTAGTTCTAGTGGCTTCCATTTCACCTATTCTACCATAATAGCCTCACTCTACAAGTCAGGGAACCATGTGGGGATTCTGCCAGTTGCTTAGTATGTATATTCCAGCTATGAATCCTGGAACTGGGGAATTTACCACAGAATGGATTCGTAGACACATTGGACCCACTCTGAGAAGAAATGTAGCTAAAATGCCATTGATCATCTGACTTCAAAAAACCCCTGTTCTGGCTTTTGGGTCACAGGGACTATTGGACTATTTGGGCCTCCTAGAATTAGTGTAAGTTCTGAGCCAGAGTCCAGTAATCCCCTAAATGTCCAATAATTGTCTTTTTACCAATTCACTGTCACCCTTTTAAAAAGACTTAGATGCTTCTGGAAAAGATAAAAGGAAAATTTATCATATTAAGTTTTGTCAGTGTGTTATAGTCTTCCTCAAGAGGATCCTGCCTTCTCTTCATTCAGGGAATTCTGAATCTGTAAGCTGTCTCAAGCCTGGGAATTAATTGAATTTCCATGATTCCCTGATGTGTAAGTTCATTGAGGTTGTTTTTCTAAATCATTTTTGACCTTTGTTTATTTGACATAGAACTCTTCTGCCTATACTTATAAAGTAAGAATTTAGTATACTGTCCATTTGGTTCACCTCTATATGCCCTATCATCAACTAACCAATGCAAAATGTCTCTGAGAGACAGATTTTCTGATTAATACTTTGACCTTGCTTTACATTACAGTAACCACGCGCACCTTGTAATTGGTGATTATGTATCACCACTTGGGTCCCTCTAGGCTGGGGTTCAATCATCACATCGCATTTATAGATCCCAGTACAATGGCAAGAGTTTCCAAAGAAATAGCAGATGTACAGAGAAGAGCAACACAGAGCACATCAAGGATAAATTTCACAAATTTATTCCTCACAGTTGTGGTGAAGACTGTGTCCTTTGGACCCACCTGGGGTGGGGGGTGGTGGTGAGCAGGTCTTATATGAGAAATCCCTTTTAACAATCCAGCCTCTTTAAGCATATTATACCAAGATAGTTCTGGCATTTCAACTTCTTTTAATGTAGGCCACCCATTGATACATGATTAAGTAAACCAACCTTACAAACTACGAGTTCCCTTCATAATCACTTGAGTTACAACAATGAGTCCAGAATCTCTGCTTACTGTGCCTATATCAATAATGTAAGACTGATCCAACTACATATTCCTTCCACCATTATCCCAAACCCTTATCCATTCTCATACATATTTCCCTGAATTCTGACTATACATTTGAAAAATAATGCAGTTCATTTAAAGTGTGGTACACATCCACATGGGTCACATTTTGTCCCCCATTTTTCAGGTCCTGTTGGAACTTGAGTCTAGTTATCAGTCTGCAAGGAAAGAGGGATTGTGGGGATGGGACATGAAAGGAACTGGCAGTGTCTTGCAAGTCAAACACCTCAGGGGATTCCATTGCAAGCAATTATAGGTTTATCAGGCAAAAGAGGGTTCGTCTCAGACAGATATGGAATGGATGATTCTTAGAACAGGTTGTTTCAGGTTTATCTGGCAAAGAAGACTCAGCAGAATTTGGGGCTTCTATGTCCCCACCATGATAGTTATCAGACTATATGTTTCCAATTCCATTTTTCAGGGTATTATTCATTCCTAATCAATGTCCTCCCTTTAACAGCAGACATCCTGCAGGGTTGGGAATTTAATTTCCATTGTAATTCAGCTACTTACATGATGAGACTCTGCATTTGGTTTTCAGAAATCTCAAGTCTGTCATACCACAAAATAATCAGGGTGCACATAGAAACTTTCATATCCTTTATGCAGTGCTTGAAACCCTTCAGTCATCCTTTTATTTAACAACTTGCTTCAGTGTACCTAAGCACAACCAGCCAACATCAGTTTACTTTTCAATTCTACAATAATATGCTAAATCAACAAATACACTGCCACACAGAACCTTGTATCATAAACATTTGAGTTGGAGTATCCAACCATGATATTTCTTGTATCTCCTTTGCCAATTTACACCATGGACTATTAGTGCACTCTGGATCATTGGAAATAGAGTCATTATTGGCAATATAATTCATCAGATTAGAGGACAAACTACAAAAAAAAACCTGAACCAACTGAGAAATCTCACACTTAAGCTTCCTTTTTGAAGAACCACTCTTTATAAATATGCATTAGTTACTGGTTTCTGAAGAAATAAAACTTAGTGTGTGTGTATACACACATACACACATCTCACTTGACTGTGTGGACTGACAAGTCTGAATTCCACAAAGCAGGGCACAAGCTGGAAACTTTGAAATAGTGAAACTGTATTTCCCAGTAGTAGATGTCTGGCTGAATTAAAGCCATAATTTCTTCTTTCTAAAGAAGCTTTTAGGGCCAGAGGATTGGATGAGGATAGTCATTTCTGAGGGAATTTTTTTCTTGATTTTAGATGGAATCAGATATAAATACAAATAACTGACTATAGATGAAAAGCCATCAATAAAATACCCTCACATTAACAATCAGACCAGTGAATTCTTGACAAAACAACTGTAAACCAGAACCAAGACAACTTGACAAGGAAAGTAAACAAGTTTATATACACCATGATTAAAAGCGATTAATCTAATAATGAAAGGTTGTTTTATGTCTTCATTTGTCTGAGCTGCTGTCACAAATACCACACAGCAGAATGGCTTAAACAATGGAAATTTTTTGGCATACAGATTTAGAAGCCCTAAGTCCAAAATCAAGATGTCCATGAAGCATTCTTTCCCCCCAAAAGTTGTAGAATTCTGGTGATATCTTGCTTGCAATCTTTGGGGTTTCTTGGTGTTCCCATCATATGGCAATGTCCTCTCCTTTTACTTTTGGGTTCTTGTTGATTTACTGCTTCTGTTCTCAGATGAATAGGTGAGCACTCTCTTTTGGTCAAAAGAGATATTTTCAGCCCAGAGCTTTGTTTTTGAGGTTCTGCCCTTGAAATCTATCTTCCTTCAATTTGCCACTTCTCTGAACCCTTCAGTCCAGGTTAGGAATGAATCTCTTCATACAAATTTCACAATGACCTTGTCTGCTTTATGTGCAGTTCAAAAGGGTCGAAATCAACAGAAAAAAAGACTTTTTCACAGATCCTTCCTAGACAAATACATTTCCAATCCTCATTTCCTCTGAGACAGGTGACTGGATCCAAGCTCATCTACACACTCTTAGCAAAGTGTTGCTTAATCACACCCTCACAAGGAACGCTGATTTCTGGGAATCAACCTCTCCTAGGAGCTTGGCAAATTTCCTAATAAAGCCTTTTCTGTACTTAGTATAAGAGCATGCGACCAGGGTAGGCTGAGAATTTTCCAAATCATCAGTTGTTAGTTCCTCTATGCTAAATTGCTCAATCTTCAGTTTATCTTTCTCATCTCACATTTTACTGTATGCAGAGAGGAGAAACCAGGCTGTGCCTTTCACTGTTAGCTTGTAACTATCTTCAAGTAAATATCCAAGTTCATCACTTACAATTTCTGCTTTCCTTCCAACATCAGAACAAAATTTTGCCAAAATTTATGCCACTTTATAACAAGGATTACTTTTCTTCCAGTTTCTAATTATGTATTCCTCATTTTCATCTAAGGCTTCCCTGCAACTGCCTTTAATGTCCATTTTTCTACCAACAGTTTCTTCAAAGCAATTTAACTTTTTCTATCTCGCACGTTACAGTATTTTCAGTCTCTAACTATTAAACAATTTCAAAGCCATTTCTACATTTTTAGGTGTTTGTAACAGCAGCACACCACTTTCTCATACCAAAAACTGCCTTAGATTGTCAGGCTGCTATGGTAAATACCACACAATGAGTTTGTTTAAACAATTAGATATTATTTTGTGGTTTTTGAGACTAAGAGATTTGTTTCCTCCTTTGGTCAATAGCTTCCTTTAAGGATACATAACTCAATCTAGCACAGTCTACCGAGTTTGATTGCCACCCAAAGTTTGGAGAGAGTTGCATCTATACACAGCATTTGGAGAGAACCTGCTTGTTTCACAAGCTGTTTGCAAAATAGAGAATAACGTTCCACCTGGCCCAGTGGACAAAATATCTATCCACAGGTGACTCTCAGACCTTCAAATATAATGGAGATTTCCCTTCTGGGTTTTGGGCTTCCTTGGGGCCCGTGACCTCTTTATTCCTTCCAATTTTTCCCTCCTAGAATGGGAATGTCTATCTAATGCTTATCTGACCATTATATTTCAGGGTCAAATAACTTGCTTTCTAGGCTTCACATGTCCACAGAGAGGAATTTTGCTCCATGATAGACCATACCTATAACTGATATAGATGAGACTTTGTACTTAACATTGTAGCTGAAATAACTTAAAGATTTGGGGATATTGAGATGAGTGGATGCATTTTGAATGTGGAAAGAACATGTCCTTTTAGGGCCCAGAGAACAGACTGCGAGGTAATAAATTCCCCTTGTTTAAGCCAAATGATTAAGTGGTATTTGTCATAGCATCCTGGCAATCTAGGGCAGTTTAACATTCAAATATCAAATAATGTACTACAGTATTTCAATAAAACAAAGCACTGAAATACAAGATCATGTGAATAGATGCAGAAAAAGCATATTACATAATCCAATAGCCCTCAATGATTTAAAAAATCAGCAAACTAAGAATAGAAGAGAATTTCTTCACCCTGATAAAATGCATTCATGAAAAACCCACAGCTAAACTAATGGTGAAAGAATAAATGCTTTTCCCATAAGGTCAGGTGCAAGACAAGACTATGCATTCTTGTCATTTCAATATAGCATTGTACTGGAGACCCAAGCCAGAGCATTTAGGCAAGAAAAAAGAAGCATCCATATTAGAAAGGAATAAGTAATATTAGCTCTATTTGCAGAAGACATGATCTTGCACTTAAACAATTCTAAGTAAACTCCTAAAACATACTACAGCTAATATAAAAGTCAACAAGGATGTAGAACAAGAGATCAATATATAAAAATCAAATGTATTTCTACACACTATCAATGAATAATGAGAAAATTGAATTGAGAACAATTCCCTTTATAATAACATGGTAAAGAATGAATTAAAATATTTAGGTATAAATTTGGCAAAAGAAATGCAAAAGAGATACTCTTAAATTTATGAAATAAATTGAAGAACACCTACATAAATTAAGTGTAAAAATTTCCCATGTTCATGGATCTGAAGATTTAATACGTTTAACATAGTGATACTTTGAAAGTTGATATATATACTCAATGCAGTCCCTAAGTTTATCTTAAAATTCATATGGACATGTAAGGGCCTTGAACCAAAACAATCTTAAAAATTAATAAAGATGGATGACTCACTGATTTCAAAATCACTAGAAAGCTACAGTAATCAAGACTGTGTGATATTGGAATAAGAATAGGCATAGAGATCAATAGAATAGAATTGACATTTCAGAAACAAGCCCTCATATTTATCATCAATTGAATTTCACCCAACAACCAATGTATTTCAATGATGAAAGAATAGTGTTTTCAACAAATGGTGCTGGGCAAACCAGATATCCTCAAGCAAAAGAATGAACTTGGACCATTTGAATCATACACTAAATTAACCCAAAATTGTTCATTAACTTAAATGTAATAGATAAAACACATTTTCAGAAGAAAATGTAGGAGTAACTCATCATGAATATTTACATAAAGTCTTCTTATGTAACACCAACACACAAGTGATGAAAATCAAATTAAGAAAACAATTACATTTATAATCACATCAAAAAGAATAAAATACATAGTATACTTAAGAATAAATTTAACCAAGGAAGTGAAAGACATGTGTACTGAATGAAAATAAGAAGAGCAAAATGAATGGAAAGACATCCTCTATTCATGGTTGAAAGACTTAACATTGTTAAGAGGGTAATACTACCAAAAGCAATCTAAAGAGTCATTGAAATTTCTATTAAATTTTCAACTTCTTTTTCTGCAGAAATGGGAAAGTTGAACTTTAAAATTCATATAGATTTACAAGGGACCGGAAATATTTAAAACAACCTTGAAAAAATAAAGCAAAGTTGGATGACTCACAGTTCCCCATTTTAAATTTAATAAAAAGCAACAGAAATCAATATGATTTTGTATTGGCATATGGATAGACACATATATCATTGGAATAAAATTGAGAGTCCAATAATAAAACCACACAAATATGGTCAATTTATTTTTTGACAGGGTACTAATACCATTCAATAAGGAAAGCACAACACCTTCAAGAAATGGTGCTGGATCAAGTAAATATCTTCATACAAAAGATTGAAGTTGGATGCTGAACTCACATTGTATCCAAAGTTTAACTCAAAATGGATGAAAGAACAAAAGTTAAAAAAGGTAAAACTGTAAAATACTTGGAAGAAAACATAGTAGAAAATTTTCATGACCATGGATTTGGCAATGGTTTCTTAAATATTACACTAAAATCAAAAGAAAAAAAGGGAAGCTAAATTGGATGTCATCAACATTAAAATATTTTTCACTTAAAGGACATTCACTAGAGAGTGAAAAGACAACCCCCCAAAATTGAAGCAAAAATTTGAAAATTATATATTGTATAAGGCTATAGTATCCAAAAGATTTAAAGAACTATTACAACACAGCAACAGAAAAGACAAAACAACCTAATTGAAAAATGAGCAAAGGACATGAATAGAGGTTTTGCCAAAGAAGATGTACAAATGAGCAACATCATTAATCATCAGTAATTGCAAATCTAAACCACGAGATATAACTTCACACCCATTAAAAAAAAAAAAAAAAAACATACCCAAAAAGACAGACAGCAATATGCTTTGAAGAAGATGGGGAAAAATGGGTACACACATATATCATTGGTGGGATTGTATAATGGCACAACCATTGTGAAAAGCAATTTGAAAGTAACTCAAATGTTAAACATAGACTTACTATAAGACCCAACAATTTGGCTCATATATATATACACACTACAAAAAATTGAAAACAGGCATTCAAACAAAAAATTCTATGAAAATATGCATTGAAACACTATTCACAATAACCAAAATGCTGAGACAACCCCAATGTCCATCAACTGATGAATGGATAAACAAAATATGGTATATACATTCAATGGGATATTATCCAATCATAAAAAGAATGATGTATTGATATATCCTATAACATGTATGGATGATAATTGAAAAAAAAGGTCACACATTGTATGACTGCATTTGTATGAAATATCCAGAACAGTTAAATCCATATTAACCAAAGGCAGATTAGTAGTAACCAGGGACTGGGCTTAAGATGAAAGGGGGATATATGCTTAATGATTACTGGTTTCCTTTAGAATGATGATATTTTTTGAAATTAGATAGAAGTGATCATTGCACAACACTGACTGTACTAAATGTACACTTTAAAATGGGATCTATACATTATGTGAATTTTACCACATTTAAAAAACACAAACAAAATATAGATAAATTTGAATTCCTCACATTTAAAACTATTGTGCTTCAAATTACACTGAGAAAATGCAGAGACAAACCAAAGAATGTGAGAATATATTCCAGAATATATAATGAATATTTACAGTCCAATAATAAAAAACCAACCAAATTGATATAGGCAAAGGTTCTGAATAGACATTTCCCCCAAAAAGTTGTATAAATGCCAAATAATCCCATGAAATATGTTCCATAATATTAGACCTCAGAAAAATTCAAATCAAAATCTCAATGAGATGCCATTTCACAAATCTTTAGCTTGGTGTAATCAAAAGACAAATAATGAGGAGTTCTGGCAAAATGGCATTGATGCAGGTAGGGACTGCCCAGCTCTTTCACAATAAATGGCAGAGAAGGGCCGAAATCCTACCCGATTGAGTTGTTTTGGGAATCCACAGTGCAGGACACTTCAGGGCATCGATTTGGAGGTAGCTGGAAAAAGAGATAAAGAGCCCAAGGGAAAACCATGAATTGCTCAGCCCTGTGGCTGGAAATGTTGGGTGGCTAAGCCCCACCCTCAAGGGAAATAGCCACTCTGGACTCCCTGGCTCTCAACAGTCAGCTCAGAGGGAAGGAACATTCACTGGGAGGAAGTGGTGTCTGGTGAAGGGTTAAGAGTGGTTTCTCTTCAGTTGGTTTGGACACCAAAACACACTTTGAATCTTGAGGAGGCTACAAGCTAGCACTGAGTTGGTCCCAGGGAGAGAGGTTGAGGAATATGCTCAGGCAGGCTGTCACACTCAGCCACTCTGGGAGAGAGAAACTTGGTCAGAGAGGTGGTGGAGATAGGCAACTAATTAGCCATGCCACTGAAAACAATTAAAAATCCAACCTACCTAAGGGGAATGGGGGCAGGAAGAGCCCAATAAGCTTTCAAAAACCTACTTAGTCTATAGAGCTGCTGTAGTGCAGTGGAGGAATTCCTGCCTTGCATGTAGAAGGTCACTAGTTCAAGTCCCAGTAACTCTTAAGAGAAGTAATCCAAGGATTGAGGCACACAATGAGTACCTTATGATAGGGAAATTATAGACTGAGTTTCTACTGTTTTATTTTACATTTTTTGGATTTTTTTCTTTCTTATACCTTTATTTTATTTTATAAAACTGAATACATCACCTGCGGAGGGCAGGCTGCAGGGTGATTAATTGATGATCAGCAACAGCCTGAGAAAGTCTTTAGAGACCTAAGAGGGGAAACTGTTTTTTGTGGGTTGCTTCATTGTTGCTGTTTTATTTCTTCTTTATTCTTTTCCCTTTATTTGTTTCTTTTTTTATTTTCACTTATTTTTTAAACCTACTTTATTTCTCTTCTTTCCTTCATTGTTCTGTCTTCTGACTTCTGTTGCTTTTCTTCAATTCCACCACTTCTTGATTGGTTTCACTTTTTCTTTTTCTCTTTCTCTTTTTTCCTTTCCTTTTATTGTCTTCTCATCTGTCTGGCCTTTTAATTCATTCTATTTTTTTTTTATTATGGGTAAAAATCAAAATTCTCACTCAAATAAGTCCTCCCTGCACATGGTTCACCAGTCCCTTCTATTCAAACCTATATGTGATGCTGGAGTTTTTAGGTATACTTCCGGAGATGGGAGCCTCCCGCCTACCTATGTGCCAGGTGTGCATGAAATCTAGGTGGAGCTACAACTCCTACCCTACAGCTCAATGGACTCATCCAAGTCACCTGGTGAGGAGACAATGATGGGCAATGGCCATCCCAGGGAATGGAGAGGGCCTGCATCTGCAGGCAGGATCATCCCACCCACCATATCCATGGGATATAAGCCCTCTCTCACTTGGAGTAATTCATTCTATTTTTTCTCTCTATTTTGTTTGTTTTATTTTTTCTAATGCACCTCTCTTTATTCTTTTTCCTTTGTATTTTTTATGATTTTTTTTTACTCATATTACTTCATTTTGTAGCTCTTGCATTGTTCATTTCCTACCATTTTTATTATTGTTACTATCAGTATTTTTTTCTTCTTATCTTTCTTTTTCTCTGTCCCAATATTTATTTTACATGGAGAACACATACAACTGCAAAGATAAAGAATAAGAGGAACCAATAATCAAAAATTAACCTTACCACACAGAAAGAAACAACAAAATAAAATACTAGAGTAGAAAAAGAAGCTAACCAACCAAATAAACTCATCAAGATAAACAGATGCCAAGACATCAACAAAAAATTACAAGCCATAAAGAGAAAGAAGAAGACATTGGCCCAGTCTAATAAACCAACTAAAAAACAGGAGGAGATGCAAAACATGGAACAACTAACTAGAGATGTTCAAACAAATATTGTGATCAACTTAATGAAGTGAAAGAAGGGAAAAAGGATATTAAGAAGAAACTGGGAGAACATATTGAAGGAATTGTAAACATACATCAAAAGATAACGGACCTGATGGTGATGAATGGCACAATGCAGGAAATCAAAAATACACTGGAAGCACATAAGAGCAGATTTGAAGAGGCAGAGGAAAGAATCAGTGATGCAGAGACAGTACAGTTGAAATCAGACAGAGAGTAGAATAGATAGATAAAAACATAGAAAAAATGAAGCAGGGACTTCGGGACTTCAATGACAACATGAAACAAATAAGCATACATATTATAGGCATCCCAGATGGAGAAGAGAAGGGAAAGGGGGCAGAAGGATTATTGGAGGAAATCATGGCTAAAAATTTCACAACTATATGAAGGGACATGTATGTACATGTCTAGGAACTGCAGCACACCACAAACAGTATAAATCCTAACACACCTACCCCAAGACATATACTTGTCAAATTGTTCAATGCTCAAGACAAAGAGAGAATACTGAAAGCAGCAAGAGAAAAGAGATCCGTCACATTCAAAAGAAGCTCAATAAGATTAAGTGTTGATTTCTCATCTGAAACCATGGAGGAAATACAGCAGTGGTATGAAATAGTTAAGGTGTTAAAGAAAAAAATAACTTTCAGATAAAAATTCTCTATCCAGGAAAGTTGGCATTAAAAATGAGGGAGATTTCAAAATATTCACAAATAAACAGAAATTAAGAGTTTGTCAATAAGAAACCTGCCCTTCAAGAAATACCAAAGGGAGTTTTGCAGGTTGAAAGGAAAAAAACAAGAGAAAGAGAGCTAGAGGAGAATGTAAGAATAACTGAAAAGATAAAAAGAGAAATAAAAACAACACATGGCATACATAAACCTAAAGAAAATAAGGGTAATGTAAGTAATACATTAACAGTAATAACATTGAATGTTAATGGATTAAACTCTCCAGTCAAGAGACACAGATTGGCAGAATGGATAAGGCAATATGATCACTCTATAAGATGTCTACAAGAAACTCACCCTAGACCCAGAGATGCAAGGAGGCTGAAAGTGATTGGTTGGAAAAAAATTTTTACATACAAACAATAATAAGAAGAGAGCAGGAGTAGCTATACCAATATGGGACAAAATAGACTGTAAATGGAAAATTATTGAAAGAGACAAAGAAGGATACTATATACTTAAAAAGTGGTAATCTATCAAATAGAAAGAACAATCATAAATATTTATGCACCTAATCAGGGCACCTCAAAATACATGAGGCATACTTTGGAAAAATTAAGTGGAGAAAAAGATGCCTCTACAATTATAGTGGGGGACTTTAATACACCTTTATTACCATTAAGCAGAACATCTTGACAGAGCATCAATAAAGAAACAGAGACCTTGAGTAATGCATTAGAGGATCTGGATCCAACAGACATAAACAGAACATTATACTGTAATACAGTGGGATATACACTCTCCTCAAGCTCTCATGGATCATTCTCAAGGATAGACCACATGCTAGGCCAAAGGATATATCTAAATAAATTCAGAAAGATTGAAATTATATAAAGTAATTTATCTGACAACAATGAAAAGAAGCTGGAAATAAGTGAGGGGCAGAGAACCAGATTAGGCACAAAGATGTGGATGTTAATCAAGATATTCTTAGACAATAAGTGATCAAGGAGGAAATTGCAAAAGAAATTAATAATTACCTTGAAATGAATGAAAATGACAACACAACTTATCAACACATATGGGATGCAGGAAAAGCAATGCTGAGAGGGAAATTCATAGCCATAAATGCCTACATTAGAAAAGAAGAAAGAGTTAAAATCAAAGACACAACTGCACACCTGGAGGAATTAGAAAAAGAATAACAAACTAACCCCAAAGGAAGTAAGAAAAAGTAAATAAAGATTAGAGCAGAGCTAAATTAAATTGAAAATAAGAAAACACTAGAAAACATAAACAAAACCAAAAGCTACTTCTTCAGGATTAATAAATTTGATAAACCCTTAACTAGACTAACAAAGAAAAAAGAGAGAAGATGCAAATACATAAAATAAGAAATGACCACTGACCTCAGAGAAATAAAGAGTATCATAAGAGGATACTTTGAAAAATTGTATGCCAACAAGATCGATCATTTAGAGGAAATGGACAGATTCCAAGAAAATCACAAACAGCCTACATTGATGAAAGAAGAAATTAGTAAACTCAACAGACAAATCACAAGCAATGAGATTGAATTAGTCATCAAAACCCTCCCAACTAAGTAAAGCCCAAGACCAGACAGCTTCACAGGTAAAATATACCAAACATTCTGGAAAGAACTAACAACAATCCCACTTAAACTCTTCCAAAAAATAAAAGTGGAGTGAGCATTGCCTATCTCATTAAATGATGCCAATATTGCCCTAATACCAAATCCAAACAAAAACACCAAAAGAAAGGATAACTATAGATCCATCTCTAAAATGAACCTAGATGCTAAAATACTTAACAAATCCTTGCTAATCATATTCAACAGCATTCAAACGAATTGTACAGCATGACCAAGTGGGTTACATCCCTGGTTTGCAACAATGGTTCAACATAAGAAAATCAACCAAAGTAATTCAACACATAAAGAGCTCGAAATAAAAAAAAAAAAATCACATGATCATCTCTATAGATGCAGAAAAAGCATTTGACAAAATACAGCCCAATTTCCTGATAAAACCACTTTAAAATATAGGAATAGAAGAAAACTTCCTCAACAGGATAAAAGGTATATTTGAAAAACCCACAGCAAACATCATATTCAATGGTGATATCCTAAAAGCTTTCCCTGTAAGATCTGGAAAAAGACAAGGATGCCCACTTTCACCACTCTTATTTAACATTGTTTTAGGTGTACTTGCTCAAGCACTTAGACAAGAAAAAGATGTAAAAGGCATCCAAATTGGAAAGGAAGAATTAAAAATTTCACTATTTGCAGATGACTTAATACTATACCTCAAAAGCCCAGAGAAATCTACAACAAAGCTTCTAGAATTTATAAATGAGTTCAGTAGAGTGGCATGTTATTAGATCAATGTGGGTCAGAAGGCAAGATGGCGTCAGTTTAAATGGGTGCTCACCATCTCTTTTGCAATAGATGGCTGATTGGGGACAGGATCCTGCCTGAGTGAGCTGTTCTGGGAGCCCACGGAGCAGAGCAGGGGCCTTTGGGGCATCGATTTGGAGGGAGCTAGAAAGGGAGATAGATTGCTCAAGGTAAAACTGTGAGTTTTTAGCCCCACACTTGGAAATCACAGATGGATAAGCCACACTCTCAGAGCAAAGGGCTAGGGTAAGCCCTGACTTCTGCTGGCCACCCAGTGAGAGGGAGCATTCTCCAAGAGTGGAAGGGTTCTGGCAAAGGGGGGTGAGGTGTTTCCTTTCTGTGGATTTGGTTGCTCTTTGAGCTTTGGGGAGCATACCAGCTGGCTCAAATTGGCACCAGTCAGAGGAAAGAGGAGAATCTGCTGAGGAAGCCTACTTTACCTAACAGCCCTGGGATACAGAGGCTTGGCCTGAGAGAGGGTTGAGTCAGCCAATTTAATAGTTCCACATTGAGGACTTTCAGAATTTCAACACCGCTAAGGGAGTCAGGCAGTGGAAATGGCTTAATAAGTTTCCAAGAGCCTATTTAGGGTCGCCTGGGAGGAGGGGGTGGTCTAGGAGGGGGTTAAGAAGCATTTCAGTGCAGTGAACTCAGCCATCAGGGTCTCATTTGAATTTCAAAAGGGAACTCAACCTGACCAGGAGACAGGAGGGGGGATCTACTCACACAGCCTTCTGAATCCTGCTGTCCTAGGAGAGTCAAACCTGCCTGAGGGAAAGAGACTGAATAGCTTTCTGAAGAGCTCACAGAGATGATTAGAAAGATATCTCAGTGGAGGAGTTTACACCTTGAATATATGAGATCCCTAGTTTGATTCACGGCTCCTCTAAGAGTAGTGATCCACCTGGATATCAAACATCCAGCTGATTCTCTAGGACAGTGAAAAAATAGACATTATTTTTGTGCTAGCTTGTTTTGGGTCCCTTATTTTTCAAAAAAAAAAATTAACTTAGTTTAATTGCTGAAACCTTTCTCAAATCTTGCAGAAAGAAGCCTGCAGAGTAATTGATTGATGAACATAGGCAGCCTGAGAAGCTCCACAAGGGTGCATGAATGAATACTGTTCTTCCTCAGCTTTGTTTGACTGCTTGCTTGGGTGTTTGTTTGGTTTTTTTTTTTTTTGTTTATTGATTTTCTTTCCACTTTCCTCACCCCCTTTTTCTTTTAATTAGGTGCTGTTAGCTTGTTTCTTCTTTGCTGTGCTTCTTCCTTGATTTCTCATTTTCTGTGTATACAGATTTTGCCTACCAATGCTATCTCATTTCCTTCCCTTATCTTTATATCTTCTGCTTTCTTTTGTGGTTCTTACATTCCACCTTTCTTTATTTAGTCCTCAACTTTTCTGGTTTTGATTTCTATATTGTCTATTATGTTTTCCCTTTATTATTAACTTTTTTCTTTCTGTACCTTCTTTCCTTTTTCTCTCTCTCATTATCATTCTGGCCTTTTTAAATCATTCTCTATATTTTTCTCTATTAGGTTTTGCATTTCATTGTAGATCCTACACTTTTTTGTTCCTATTACTCTACGCTGCTTACATGAGTTAAATATTTATTTTACTAAGTCTTATATGGGTCCTCTTCTCATTTTTATTGTTATTATTACTATTATCCATTTTCTTCTTTTTTTTTTTTTTACCTCTTTCACTTTCTCTGCCCCTAATCTTTTTCCTTCAAGGGAATACAGAAAAATCAAGGAAAAAGAAAAAATAGAACAAAGTGTCAAAGAGAAAACTTAACACACATCCCAAAACAGAAACTAAATAAAACTCTTGAGGAGAGAGAGAAACTAATCAACTGAATAAACCCATCAAGATAAAAAGATGACCAGAGGGCAATAAAAAATTACAAACCATACTAAGAAGCAGGAAGCCATGGACCTATCCAATGAACAAACTGAAAACCAGGAAGAGATGTAGAACATTGAACAACTTATCAAAGCTGCCCAAACAAATATCATGGGCCAACTTAATGAAGTGAAGGAAGAGATTAAGGATATTAAGAAGGCACTGGGAGAACATACTGGAGAAATTGTAAACAAACATAAAAAGATAACTGATATGATGGTGATGAATAGCAATATCCAAGAAATAGAAAGGCACTGGAATCACATAACAGCAGATTTGAACAGGCAAAAGAAAGAATTAGTGATGTGGAAGAAAGTACGTTGGAAATCAAACAGATAGAAGAACAGATAGATAAAAAGATAGAAAAAATCCAGCAGGGAATTAGGGATTTACACAACAACACAAAACACACAACATATGCATTATACGCATCCCAGAGGGAGAAGAGAAGGGAAAGGGAAAAGAAGTAGTGTTGAAAGAAATGATGGCTAAAAACTTCCCAATCCTATTGAAAGAGATGGACTTACATATCCAGTAAGCAGAGCAAACCCCAAAAAGTATAACCCCCAACAGACCTATTCCAGACCTACACTTGTCAAAATATCCAATGCTCAAGACAAAGAGAAAATACTCAAGGCAGCAAGAGAAAAGAGAATTTTCACATACAAGGGAATCTCAATAAGATTAAGTGCTGATTTCTCATGTGAAACCATGGAGGCAAGAAGGCAATGGTATGACATAGTCAAGGTACTAAAAGAAAAATGCTTCCAGCCAAGAATTCTCTATCCAGCAAAGCTGGCATTCAAATATGATGGAGAGTTCAAAATATTCACAGATAAAAAGAAATTAAGAGAGTATACCAATAAGAAACATGTCTTTCAAGAAATACTAAAGGAAGTTCTGCAATTTGAAAGGAAAAAAGAGGAGAGAGAGAGAGTTGGAAGAGAGTGTCAGAACAACTAAAAGACAAAAAGACTTAGTTAGAGGTTGTCCTGAGTACCGTTGTGGCAACGGATGTAGGCCATTTTAAATCAGCACATACCACTCAGAACTGAGTGCAAGAGAGTGTGGTCTATGGTGTGAACTGTGGTCTATGGTTGGTGGCAAGGCTTCAGGATGTGTAAGTTCATTGAGGGTGGTGGGCCACACTTGTGGGAGATGTTTGTGTGGGATGTGGTGGGAGGTGAGGGAGGTGGCCAACATGGGAATCCCAGTGGGTTCCATGTAATATTTTGGGTAATCTAAGCACCTCTTAAAATATATGTATATATATATATATAAATAACATTTTTGAGTCTAATTCTGTCACTCTCAGGAGCACAGATTCCAAATTATAACAATGAGGTGGAGCCAGTGGCCACTTGACAGTTTTTGGGTAGGGAGGGGATGAGCAGTTGAAATACAGGGGCTTCTTTGGGAGTTGGAGGTTGTCCTGAGTACTGTTGTGGCAATGGATGTAGGCCATTTTAAATCAGCACACACCACTCAGAACTGAGTGGGAGAGAGTGTGGTCTACAGTGTGAACTGTGGTCTATGGTTGGTGGCAAGGCTCCAGGATGTGTAAGTTCACTGAGGTTGGTGGGCCACACTGTGGGAGATGTTTGTGTGGGATGTGGTGGGAGGTGTGGGAGGTGGGCAACATGGGAATCCCAGTGGGTTCCGTGTAATATTTTACGTAATCTAAGCACCTCTTAAAATATATGTATATATATATATAAATAACATTTTTGTAAGCAAATACACATATATGCATATATATTTATATATCATTTTGCAAATGTTTGTATGTACTGTGAGAATTTTGATTTTTACCCATAATAAAAAGAAAAGAAAAAGAAAAATAAATAAATAAATAAATAACATTTTTGTAAGCAAATACACATATATGCATATATATTTATATATCATTTTGCAAATGTTTGTATGTATTGTGAGAATTTTGATTTTTACCCACAATAAAAATAAATAAAAAATTTAAAAAAAGACAAAAAGAAAATAAAAACTACATATGACATACATAAACCCAAAGAAAATATGGCTGATGCAAGAAATTCCTTGAGAATAATGACACTAAATGTTAATGGATTAAACTCACCAGTCAAGAGACACAGATTGGCAGAATGGATAAGAAATATGACCCATCTATATGTTGTCTACAAGAAACCAACCTTAAACCCAGGGATTCAAGGAGGCTGAAAGTGAATGGTTGGACCACAATTTTACAAGCAAACATTAACCAAAAGAGGGAGGGAGTAGTATACTAATATGAGACAAAATAGACTTTAAATGTAAAACTATTGTAAGAGACAAAGATGGACACTATATATTAGTAAAAGGGGTAATCATTCAAGAAGAAAGAACAATCATAAAAATCTATGTACCTAATCTGGGCACCTCAAAATTCATGAGGCAAACACTGGAAAGATGAATTGGAGAACTAGATGCCTCTACAATTATAGTGTGGGTCTTTAAAACACCATTATCCCATTATCACCATTAGACAGAACACCTAGACTGAGAATCAATAAAGAAACAAAAATTCTGAATAATATATTAGAGGATCTGGACCTATTAGACATATAAATAATGCTACATCCAAATACAGCGGGATATATATTCTTCTCGAATGCACATGGATCGTACTCCAAGAGAGACCACATGCTAGGCCACAGAACAACTCTCAATGAATTCAGAAAGATTGAGATTATACAAAGTAATTTCTCTGACCACAATGGAATAAAATTAGAAATCAGTAAGGCCCAAAGAACCAGATTATGCACAAAGACATGGAAGTTAAACAAAACACTCATAGACAATCAGTTGGTCAAGGAGAAAATCTCAAAAGAAATCAGTAACTACCTTGAAATGAATGAAAATGACAACACAACATATCAAAACCTATGGGATGAAACAAAATATATACTGAGAGAGAAATTCATAGCCATAAATGCCTTTATTAAAAAGAAGAAATAGCTAAAATTGAAGACCTAATTGCACACCTGGGGGAATTGGAAAAGAAACAACAAACTAGCCCCAAAGATGGAGAAAGAAGGAAATAACAGAGAGCAGAACTAAATGAAATAGAAAATAAGAAAGCAATAGAAAAAATAAAACCAAAAGCTGGTTCTTTGAGAAGATAAATAAAAGTGACAAACCCTTAGCCACACTAACAAAGAAGAAAAGAGAGCAGATGCAAATACACAAAATAAGAAATGAGGAAGGGGATATCACCACTTAGACAACAGAAATAAAGAGTATCATAAGAGGATACTTTGAAAAATTATATACCAACAAGAATGATAATTTAGATGAAATGGACAAATTCCCAGAATTTCACAGCAGTCTACATTGAGGAAAGAAGAAATTGATGAAGTCAGCAATCCAATTTTAAGTAAAGAGATAGAATCAGTCATCAAAAACCTCCCAACAAAGAAGAGCCCAGGATAAAACAGCCTCACAGGTGAATTCTACGAAGCATTCTGGAAAGTACTAACACCAATCCTGCTTAAGCTCTTCCAAAAAATAGAAGTAGAAGGAACTTTGCCTAACTCATTCTATGATGCCAACATTACCCTAATACCAAAGCCAAACAAAGATGCCACAAAAAGGGAAAATTACAGACCAATCTTTCTAATGAACCTAGATGCTAATATCCTCAACAAAATATTGCTAATGACATTCAGCTATATATCAAATGAATTTTATACCAGGACTAAGTGGGTTTCATCCCATTTATGCAAGGATGGTTCAACATAGGAAAATCAATCAATGTAATACAACACATAAACAGTTTGAAAGAAAAAAATCCCATGATCACCTCAAATGATGCATAAAAAGCATTTGAAAAAATACAGCACACTTTCCTGATAAAATCACTGCAAAAGATAGGAACAGAAAGAAAATTTTTTAGCATAATAAAGGGGATATATGAAAAATCCACAGCTAACATTATCTTGAATGGTGAAATCCTAGAAACTTTCCATCTAAGATAAGGAACAAGACAAGGATGCCCACTATCACCACTGCTATTTAACACTATTTTAGAAGTACTTACTCGAGCACTGAGGCAAGAAAAAGATATAAAAGTCATTCAACTTGGATGTAAAAATTGGATGCAAGCAGTGAAATAGTAAAAATTTCACTATTAACAGGTGATATGATCCTATGCATAGAATGCACTGAGAAATCGACAACAAAGTTTCTAGAACTTATAAATGAGTTCAGTAAAGTCGCATGTTATAAGGTCAATGCTAAAAAATCAGTAGCATTTCTGTATACCAATAAGGAGCAATCTGAGGAGGAAATCAAGAAACAAATATCATTTATAATAGTAATGAAAAGAATCAAATACCTAGGAATAAATTTAACTAAAGATGTAAAGGACTTATATACAGAAAACTACACAACACTGTTAAAGGAAATCAAGGAAGACTTAAATTAATGTAAGAATGCTCCCTCTTCATGGATAAGAAGACTAAACATCATTAAAATCTACCCAAACTCATCTACAGATTTAATGCAATCCATATAAAAATCAACACAGCATTTTTTAATGAATTGGAAAACTAATTACAATATTTATTTGGAAGGGTAAGAGGTCCCAAATTGCCAAGAACATATTGAAAAAGAAAAATGAGATTGGAAGTATCACACTACCTGACTTTAAAACATACTACAAAGCTACAGTGGTCTAAACTGCATGGTATTGGCAGAAGGTAGACATACCGAACAATGGAACCAAATTGAGAGTTCTGATATAGATCCTCACATATACAGTCATTTGATATTCGACAAAACCACTAAATCCACTCAGTTGGGAGAGAATGGCCTCTTCAACAAATTGTGCTTGGAGAACTGGGTATCCATATCCAAAAGAATGAGAGAGGAATACCATCTCACACCTTATACAAAAATAAATTCAAGATGGATCAAAGATCTAAATATAATAACCAAGACTCTAAAGACCTTGGAAGATAATGTAGGAATGCATCTACAGGACCTTGTAAAAGGAAATGGTTTCATGAACTTCACACCCAAAGCATGAGAGGCAAAAGAAAAAGAAAAAAATAGATAAATGGGTTCTCCTCAAAATTAAGAAACATTTTCACCTCAAAGGACGTTATCAAGAAAGTAAAAAGGTAATCTCCCAATGGGAAAAATTATTTGGCAACCATGTACCTGGTAGAAGCTTAATATCCTGCATATATAAAGAAATCCTATACCTCTAACATAAAAAGACAATCAAGCCATTTAAAATATGTGCAAGTGACCTGAAAAGACACTTCTCCAAGGAATGGCTGAAAAAGCACATGCAAAGATGCTCAGCATCGCTGGTTATTAGGGAAATGCAAATCAAAACTACAATTAGATACCATTTTTCACCCATTAGAATGGCAGCTATTAAAAAAACAGCAAAGTATAAGTTTTGGAAAGGATGTGGAGGAATGGGAACCCTCATCCACTGCTGGTGGGAATGTAGAGTGGTCCAGCCATTGTAGAGGACTGTTTGGCAATTCCTCACAAAACTAACTATAGAACTTCCATATGATCCGTCTATTCCACTGCTGGGTATATACCCAGAAAATTTGAAAGCAAAGACATGAACAGATATATGAACACCAATGTTCATAGCAGCATTATTCACTATTGCCAAAAATTGGAATCAACCCAGGTGCCCATTAACAGATGAATGGACAAACAAAATATGGTACATACATAAAATGGAATATTACTCAGCTGTAAGAAGGAATAGAGTGCTAACCCACCGGATAACATGTGTGAAACTTGAAGACCTTATGTTGAGTGAAGCAAGCCAGGCATGGAAGAATGAAAAGTACATGAACTCATTGATATGAATTAAGAAAATTGAGCAGACTCAGAGATCTATTGTCTGGAAGACAGGTTTACAAGAAAGAAAAAGAAAGAAGATTGTGAGCCATCACTCATATGGATGTAATCTATGGTAAGGTGAAAGAGTGTAGTTGCATATGAAGGGATAGGACAGGAGGGTAGTGATATTATTGGGTTGGGTGGTGCAGGGTTGTCAGGTTGGTCGATTGGGAAGGGTGGGTTAGAAGGACAGGGTACTGGGGGGAGGGTTGGGAGAGGAACCAGGTGAACACTGGGGATTTGTGGGTATGTAGTTGAAAGTACAAAGTTTGGAATGCTCTTATGGCAATATGACAAGGAAAGGTTACTGGTTTAGGGTGCTGGATGGGGGGGCATTCGGGACAGGACACACCTGGAGCAGGCTTCTAGGGAGTGTGTGAGTGATCATTTTGTCATAATGTGTTGTATCAGTGGGTGGAGACCCAGATAATGAGTGGGAAGGAGTTGGACTCCCATCCTTGTGAGGACCAATTTGTGCAGAAATAGACAGGTGAGCGTTTCTCAAGAGCAAGGGTGTTTCCTAATAGGGGAGGACAGACCAGTGTGTCAAGACCTCAGTCTTGTTGCATGTAAGTATGAATCTTGTCATCCAAAGAGTCAAGTCAGGGGGTTGCCATGGGCCCCGGGGGGATGGGGAGGGTTTAATAGAATGGATCGAACAGGGGATACTTAGTGGTCAGTGGAATTGTTCTGCATGATCTTACATTGATGGACACAGGACATGGTAAATATCATCAGAATTTGTAAAAGTGTACGGTCTAAAGTGTAAACCATATTGTAAACCATTGACCATGTTTAGTAGCTGTGTTTCACTATTTGTATTAACAGTTATAACAAATCTACCCTCCACATGTGAAAAGGTATTAATATGAGGGGAAGAAAGGGGCAGGATGTTGGGTATATGATAGTCTCCTGTATTCTGTGTGTGACTTTGCTGTGATCTAAAACTTCTTTGAAAACAAAATGAAAAATAGTGAGACCCTGGGGAATGAGTGGTGGAAGGTGTTATGGTACAGACAGGATACCAGGTACTGCAGTGATTAGTGGCAAAATGTAAAAAAATTATTTTTTTCATTTTTTTAATACCCAATCTTAATTTTATTTTTAGTTTTTTTTAAGTTTTTATGTATTTTATCTCATATTTAATCTTATCATTATTCTTTCATTTTCCTATTAATTGTATTTGGCTATTGTAATGGCTACATCTTTGAAGATGCTTTGGATCACAGAAGGATTACATTTGGGGTGGGGAAGGATCATTGTTGTGGGGTGTCAGGGAAAGGGGTTGCATGGGAAGAAGTTCACCTGAGCATAAATATAAGGTATATAAAAATGTTCAGATGTTCACAGGGCATTGTCACGGTGGGTAGAGACTCACATAATAAATGAGAGAATAATGAATTCCCATCCTGAGAGCTCTGCCACTTTTGCTAGGGGAGCAGCAACAGTCCCCCAAGTATAGGGGCAGTGACTGGTGAAGGAGGAAGATCCACTGATGAGCCCTTGATATTGATAACTAGGCTTATGAGTCTTTACTCTTGAAATTGAAACTTATCCTATTGTTATGGGGTGCCTAAGTGTTGCCTCCTGAGAGCCTCCTTGTTGCTCGGATGCAGCCTCTCTCTAAGCCAAACTCAGCATATGATTTCACTACTTTCCTCTGAGGGTGGGACATGACTCCCAGGGTTGAGCATCCCTGGCATCGAGGGATTGCTACCAAGCCCCAACTAGCAATGCAAATGGAAAAAGACCTCTAATAAAAGAGCAAAAAGGTAAAGACAAATGAGTTTATATGGCTAAGAGACTTCAACGTGAGTTGGGATGTCTTCCCAGAGGTAACACTTACACACATCTCAGCAGGATCTCATAAACTTCCAAAGTGGATACCACCCCAATTAGTGGGGCTCCAAAGTCACAAAAATTCCCCCATATTATACCTATTCTTCCCTCTCCCAACCCTCAGAACCTCTGGTGGCCACTGCCTTTACATCAAAGATAAGAGGTTTTCCATTGCTATAATAATAGTAAGTCTATTGTAGAATAATAATGCCTACTTTAGGCCATTATTAATTCCCCTATCTTGAGGATTTTAGGATGGTGATGCACACTCTGTTTCTAAATGAGAGGGGCTTAGATCGCATGGGACAGGTAATTGGACCTATCTTGCTTGCAGTGGAAGACACTCTCTGTTCCTTGGGATGAACATTGTCCATCATCGTCTCTTGTTAGTTGACCTGGGTCAGTCCACTGAACTGGAGAGTAGGTGTTACAAATCTGCTGAAATTCAGGGCTCAACTGGCACATGGATGGATAAAAGATTTAAGTCTCTGAGACATATACTTATCAAGTATAGTACTAATTATAGGTTCAAATAAAAGAAGCAGAAAAGCCATGTGTAGAGAACCTATAAATGAGTCTAACTCAGTTACACTGGGGAGCATAAATTCCAAAGTAAAGCCCACTGACAGAGTGCTGAATTCCTGAGCTGTATGCACTGCTTATAGTTTCTGGATGCCTCTAGAGCCCTCAGAAGCCCCGCTAGTGGAGGCACTATTTATTGTGGTAGTAAATGAGATCCTGCTGAGACTTGTACAAGTATAACTTCTGGAATGACCTCCTGATTCACTTTGAAATGTCTTAGTCATAAACACATATTTGTATTTACCATTTCCCTCTTTTGGTCAAGGTCTTTTCCCAGATACATTGCTAGTTGGCACGTGGTAACAATCTCTCAAGGAGGCTTATTCCTGGGAGTTGTGTCCTACATGGGGAGTTGGGGGGAGGTAATGCATTTATATGCTGAGTTTGGCTTAGAAAGAGGCCACATTTGAGCAACAAAGAGGTTTCAGGAGGTAATTCTTAGGCAGTATATAATACTAGGCTAAATTTCAATTTCACAAGAAAAGGTTTATAAGCACAATCATCAATATCAAGGGCCTGGTGTAATGCTCTATCTTCCTTCACTAGGCACTGCCCTTGCACTTGGGAATTCTTGTTGTCCTATTAGAAAATGTAGCAGTACTTTCCGGGATGGGAATTCAATATTCTTTTTTTTTTTATTATTGTGGGTAAAAATCAAAATTCTCACAATACATACCAACATTTGCAAAATGATATATAAATGTATATGCATATATGTGCATTTGCTTACAAAAATGTTATTTATTTATATATATAAACATATTTTAAGAGGTGCTTAGATACCCAAAATATTACACGGATCCCACTGGGATTCCCATGTTGCCCACCTCCCACACCTCCCATCTTGATTATTGTGTGGCTCTCCACACACAGAGACAATGTCCCATGAACAACTGAGCATATTCATATGTCTTAAAGGCATGCCTAAGGTGAACCCCTTCCCATGTATCACCCCATCACTGACACTCCCTACCAGTGATACTTCCCAGCCACTGCTGTCACATTTCTGTGATCCAAAACCTTTCCAAAAATACAGCCAACAAAATAACCAAATAAATTTAATATGAAAATGAGATGTTAATTTAAAAAATAACCCATAAAATACAAATAAATTATAAAAATTTGAAATAAAAAATTAGACATCGTGTCTTTCATCACTGTAATATCTGTTGCCTTTTAAGTACAGTGACATTTTCTTCCATATATTCCCCCAATGTCTTATGTTTTTTCTTTCTTTTTTATTCATTTTTATCTTCAAAGAAGCTTTAGGATACAGAAAAGTCATATAGAGAATATAGGTGATTCCCATATACCCAACACCCTCCCCCTTTCCCCTCTCTCTTATTAATAACATTTTACATGCAGATGGTACATTTGTGGCAAATGTACAAATATTGAAGCCTTGTTACCAACCACGGTAAATGGTTTACATTATGGTTTACATTTTGTATCATACACCATTATAGTTTTTGATGAAATTTAAAGTGGCCTGTACCCATTACTACAAGATCATGCTGAACAATTCTAATGCCCTAAAAATGCCCTGTGTTCAATGTATTTTATTCTTCCCCCCCTCGCCTCCTAACTTATAATAACCCCTAAGATTCAAATTTTTTTTATTTTTTAAAATTAAATATTTTAGGAATAAGATTCAGAGTTACTAATAATAATATTGAGGGCTTGGCATATTGGTCTGTTTTCTATTATTATTCACTCCCTATGTTCTCAATGGATTCTTGTCCCTCTAATTGAAAACATAGCCGTACACCCCAAGATGGGAGTTTGATATTTTCTTGATTATTGTGTGGTTCTTCACCTACTGATATAACACACTATGACAAAATGAACACTTACATATTCCATAGGAGCCTGCCCAAGGTGCACCCTTTCACATGTACCCTCCTACATCCAACAAACAAAATAAGTAACCCATTCCTGTTATATTTGCCAAAAGAGCATTCCCAACATTGTGGTTTTATCCACAGACATGCAAATCCTGAGTTCACCTGCTCCATCATCTGACCCTTCCCCCAGTTGCATGGACAGTCCAACCCACCACTCAACCTACTCCACTCACAGACCCACCATTGAACCCAATTACATCAATGTACCACCGTCATGCTCATCCACTGCACAATTATACCCTTCCAACATATTATAGATTTTGGTCACATTCCCTATCTGTGTCCTGTAAACCTGTCTTCCAGAATCTAGCTCTGTGATTCTACTCTATTTGTTTAATTCACATCAGTGGGATCATGTGATATTTTTCCTTCAGTGCCTGACTTACTTCATTCAACATAAAGTCTTCAAGAGTCATCCATGTTGTCCCATATGTTAATACTGCAATCCTTCTTATAGCTGAGTGTATTAGTCAGCCAAAGGGGTGCTAATGCAATGTACCCGAGATTGGTTGGCCTATATAAAGGGTATTTATTCAGGATAGAAGTCCACAGTTACCAGGCTATAAAGCATAAGTTTCTTCCCTCACCAAAGTCAATTTCCATGTGTTGGAGCAAGACAGCTGCCGACGTTTGCCACGGTTCAGGCTTCTTGGATTCCTCTCTTCATGGGGCTGCATTCTTCTCCAGGCTTAGCATCTCTGTTTCCTCCACAAGGTCAGCTGTAGACTATTAGGCTCTCTAGGCTTTGCTTCTCTCCACAAGGCCAGCTGTGAACTCTCAGGCGAATGGCTCATCTCTATCCCGGGGCCTTCTCTCCAACATCAAAACTCCAACATCAAAACTGCTACTCAAAACTGTGGCAACTCTGTTCTTTGTGGTGCCTTTTATATTTTATTCCCCACTCATCAAGGGGTGGGGCTCAACACCCTACTGAGGTGGCCCAGTCAATGCCCTAATCATAACTTAATCATGCCCAGATTAACAGATCAGTTTACAAGCCTAAACCAATATCTCTTTTTGGAATTCATAATTACATCAAACTGCCTAACGGCTACACTGAATAATATTCCATTGTGTATGTATATGTATGTATGTGTGTGTGTGTGTGTGTGTATATATATATATATATATATATATATATATATATATATATATAATTCATTCATCTGTTGATGGACATTTGGGTAGCTTCCAACTTTTGGCCATAGTGAATAATGCGCTATGAGCATTGGAGTGCATATATCTTTTCGTGTCCCTGCTTTCAATTATTCTGGGTATATACGCAGCAGAGGGATTGCTGGATTATATGGCAATTCTATAGTTAGCTTACTGAGGAACCAACAAACTGTCCTCCACAATGGCTACACCATTCTATATTCCCATCTGTAGTGGATAAGTCTTCCTTTTCCTCCACATTCTCTCCAAATCTTTTAGTACTGTTTTTTTTTTTAATGATATATAAATATATATGAATATATGTGCATTTGCTTACAAAAATGTTATATATATATATATATGTATATGTGTATATATATATTAAAAGGTGCTTAGATTACCTAAATATTACACAGAACCTACAGGGATTCCCATGTTCCTCACTTCCCACACCTCCCACACATCCCCTACAAACGTCTCCCACAAGTGTGGCCCATCACCCAAAATGGACTTACACATCCTGGGGCCTTGCCATCAACCATAAACCACAGTTCACATCGTAGACCACACTCTCTCCCACACAGTTCTGAATGGTGTGTGCTGATTGAAAATGGCCTACATCCGTCGCCACAACTGCTCTCAGGACAACATCCAAGTCCCAAAAAAGCCCCTGCATTTCAACTGCACCAAAATTGTCCAGTGGCCACCGGCTCCACCTCACTGTTATAATTTCTTCCATTTCTAGAATCACCATATGTATAAAACAGAATACCATTAAGTCCACTCTAGTCCATAGTTCTTCCCCCAATCCTGAGGGGACTGGGATGGTGATGTGCACTCCACCTCCAAGTGAGAGAGGGCTTATATCCCATGGATATGGTGGGTGGGATGATCCTGCCTGCAAATGCAGGCCCTCTCCATTTCCCGGGATGGCCGTTGCCCATCGTTGTCTCCTCGCCAGGTGACTTGGATGAGTCCATTGAGCTGAAGTGTAGGAGTTGCAGCTCTACCGAGCTTCCACGCACACCTGGCACAAAGGTAAGCCAGAGGCTCCAGTCTCTGGAAGTATACCTAAAAACTACAGCATCACACATAGGTTTGAATAGAAGGGACTGATGAACCTTGTACAGGGAGGACTTATTTGAGTCCAATTTTGTCACTCTCAGGAGCACAGATTCCAAAATAGAGCCCACTGATAAGGCGTCAGTCTCTGGGGCTATCCTCCCTTATATAGGACCTGGGTGTCTCCAGAGCTCTCAGGAGCCCCTCTGTATGGGGTGATATGCACTTTGATGTTCTATAAGCTCCTACTGAGGTGTGTGTAAGCGTTACCTCTGGGATGACTTCCCGACTCTCTTTGAAGTCTCTTAGCCACTTGAACTCATTTGTCTTTACCTTTTCCCCCTTTTATTCAAGGTCTTTTTCCAATTGTATTGCCACTTGGCACTTGGTATTAATCCCTCATTGCCAGGGATGCTCATGCCTGGGAGTCATGGCCCACACTGGGGGGAAGGTAATGCATTCATATGCTGAGTTTGGCTTAGAGAGAGGCCACATTTCAGCAACAAGGAGGCTTTCAGTTGGCAACCCTTAGGCACCCCATAACACCCCATAACAGTAAGCTAAGTTTCAGTTACAAGAGCAAAGACTCATAAGGGTAGTCATCAATAACAAGAACTCATCAGTGGGCCATCATCTTTTGACAGACACTGTCCCTGCACACAGAGGACTTTTGCTGCTCCCTTGGAGAATGTGGCAGAGCTCTCCAGGCTAGGAATTCAGATTCCCTCATTTATTGAGTGATTGTCCACCCACCGTGACCACACCCCATCCTTTGATCATTTGAACAATTTTGTATATCTTTCATGTATATTCAGATGAACTTACCCTCATGAATCCCCCCTCTCAGACACTCCCCAACAATAATCCCCTGCAGCACCTATTGTAACCCTTCTGTGATCTAAATCTTCCATGAACATGTAGCCCATATAATAATCAAATACACTTAATAGGAAAAAGAAACAACAATGATAACCTTACATGCAAGAGACACACATAAGGAAACTCAGGAAAAACAAAAAACAAACAAACAAACAATCAAACAAAAAACAAAACAAAACAAAATATAATTAGCGGATTGGGACATTCAAAAAAAATGGAAAAAAAAGCAAAAGAAATGCCTTTTTAAAAAAAATCTTTTTTTCCTTTTATCACTGTTATAGGATGTCTGGTGTGCCATGGCACCTTCCCCCTGTCAATCCCCAGTGTCTATCAAATTTTCATTTAATTTTCAAAGAAGTTTTGTCACAGCAAAGTCACACACGGAATAACAGAGACTCCCAGATACCAAACCACCCCCCCTTCCCCACCCCATATTAACCCCCCCTTTTGTTTTGGATGTTAGCATTGTTATAACTGTTATACAGATAGCAAAATATAGCAACTAAGCATTGTCAATGATTTACAGTATAGTTTACAATTTAGATGATACAGTTTAATAAGTTTTGATGATATTTACCATGTCCTGCGTCCATTACTGTAAGGTAATGAAAAACCTTTCCCATGACCACTAAATACCCCATTAGATCTTAACTGTTCCTTCCTCCCCACCCCCTTGGGGCATATGACACTCCCCTGTCTTGACTTATGGAATGTCAAGATTCATAGTTACATGCCCTGGGTATTTGAACCTGCCCTTCCTAATCTACCCATCGTCAATGCTGCACCACCAAACCCAGTAATATCACTACCCATCTGTCCTATCCTTCAATATGCAACTATACTCTATCCCTTTACCATAGATTATGTCCATATGTGTGATGTATCAAAGCCTGCTCTTCTCTTTCTCTCCCTTGTTAACCTATCTTTCAGACAATGGTTCTCAGAGACTGCTCACTTTCCTCAGTTCAAATCAGTGAGGTCATATACTGTTCATCCTTCAGTGCCTGGCTTGCTTCACTCAACATAAGGTCTTCAAGATTCATCCACGTTATTCCATGTGTTAGCACTTTATTCCTTCTTACAGCTGAGTAATGTTCCATTGTATGTATGTACCACATTTTACTTATCCATTCGTCTGTTGATGGGCACTGGGACTGATTCCAACTTTTGGCAATGGTGAACAATGCCGCTATGAACATTGGTTTGCATATATCTGTTCGTGTCTTTGCTTTCAGTTCTTCTGGGTATATACCCAGCAGTGGAATTGCTGGATCATACGGAAGATCTATTGTTAGTTTTCTGAGGAACCGCCAAACTTTCCTCCACAGTGGCTGGACCATACCACAGTCCCACCAGCAGTGGATGAGGGTTCCTATTCCTCCACATCCTCTTCAACATTTAGTGTCTGCTGTTTTTTTAATAGCTGCCATTCTGATGGGTGTAAGATGGTATTTCATTGTAGCTTTGATTTGCATTTCCGTGATAGCAAGCGATGTTGAGCATTTTTTCATGTGCTTTTTAGCCATTTGTATTTCTTCCTTGGAGAAGTGTCTTTTCAGGTCACTTGCCCATTTTTTAAATGGGTTGTTTGTCTTTTTATTTTCAAGGTGTAGGATTTCTTTATATATGCAGGATATTAGGCTCCTATCAGATATATGGCTGCCAAATATTTTCTCCCATTGGGTAGGCTGCCTTTTTATTTTCTTAATAACATCCTTTGAGGTGCAGAAGTTTTTAATTTTAATGAGATCATATTTATCTATTTTTTCTCTTGCTGTTCATGCTTTGGCTATGAAGTTAATGAAACCATTTCCTATTACAAGGTCCTGTAGATGCTTCCCTACATTATCTTCCAAGGTCTTTATGGTCTTGGGTCTTATATTTAGATCTTTGATCCATCTTGAGTTGATTTTTGTATAAGGTGTGAGATGGTATTCTTCTCTCATTTTTTGGATATGGATATCCAGTTCTCCAATCACCACTTGTTAAAGAGGCCATTCTCTCCCAACTGAGTGGGCTTCGTGGCCTTGTCAAATATCAGATGACTGTATATGTGAGGATCTATATCAGAACTCTCAATTCGGTTCCCTTGGTCAGTAGGTCTATCCTTGTGCCAATACCACGCAGTTTTGATCACTGTAGCTTTGTAGTAAGTTTTAAAGTCAGGTAATGTGATACCTCCAACTTCATTTTTCTTTTTCAATATGTCTTTGGCAATTTGGGGCATCTTGCCTCTCCAAATATATTTTGTGGTTAGTGTTTCCAGTTCCTTAAAAACTACACCGTTGACTTTTATTGGGATTGTGTTAAATCTGTAGATTACTTTGGGTAGGATAGACATCTTGATGAGGTTTAGTCTTCCTATCTTGAACAGGGAATATTTTTCAATTTATTTAAATTTTCTTTGATTTCCTTTAACAGTGTTGTGTAGTTTTCTGTATATAAGTCCTGTACATATTTAGTTAAATTTATTCCTAGGTATTTGATTCTTTTAGTTACTTTTGTAAATGGTATTTTTTTCCTGATTTCCTCCTCAGATTGCTCATTATTGGTGTATAGAAATGCTACTGATTTTTGAGCATTGATCTTATAGCTTGCGACATTACTGAACTCCTTTATAAGTTCTAGAAACCTTGTTGTAGATTACTCAGGGCTTTCTATGTATAGGATCATGTCATCAGCAAATAATGAAATTTTTACTGCTTCTTTTCCCATCTGGATGCCATTTATGTCCTTTTCTTGTCTCAGTGCTCGCGCAAGTACTTCTAAGGCATTGTTAAATAGGAGTGGTGATATTGGGCATCCTTGTCTAGTTCCTGACCTCAGAGGGAAGGCTTTTAGGATTTCACTGTCAAAAATGATGTTAGCTTTGAGTTTTTAATATATACCCTTTATCATATTCAGAAAGTTTCTGTCTATTCCTATCTTATGTAATTTTTTATGAGGAAAAAGTGCTGTATTTTGTCAAATGCTTTTTCAGCATCTATAGAGATGATCATGTGATTTTTTTCTTACAATCTGTTTATGTGGTGTATTACATTGATTGATTTTCTTATATTGAACCATCCTTGCATACCTGCGATGAAACCACCTTGGTCATGGTGTATAATCCTTTTGATATATTGTTGAATGCGATTAGCAAGTATTTTGTTGAGGATTTTAGCATCTAGGTTCATTAGAAAAATTGGTCTGTAATTTTCCTTTCTTGTGGTATCTTTATTTGGTTTTGGTATTAGGGTAATGTTGGCATCATAGAATGAGTTAGGCAATATTCCTTCTACTTCTATTTTTTGGAAGAGCTGAAGTAGAATTGGTGTTAGCTCTTTCCAGAATGTTTGGTAGAATTCAGTTGTGAAGCCATCTGGTCGTGGGCTCTTGTTGGGAGGTTTTTGATGTCTGAGTCAATGTCTTTACTCGTAATTGGACTGTTGAGTTCATCTATTTCTTCTTTCATCAATGTAGGCTGTTTGTGGGTTTCTAGAAACTTGTCCATTTCCTCTCAATTATCATTCTTGTTGGCATATAATTTTTCAAAGTATCCTCTTATGATGTCTTTATTTCTGTGGGGTCACTAGTGATATCCCCTTGCTCATTCCTTATTTTATGTATTTGCATCTGTTCTCTCTTTTTCTTTGTTAGTCTGGCTAAGGGTTTGTCAATTTTTTTGATATTCTCGAAGAACCAGCTTTTGGTTTTGTTTATGGTTTCCAGTGCTTTCTTATTCTCTATTTCATTTAGTTCTGCTCTAATCTTTGTTATTTCCTTCTTTCAACTTCCTTTAAGCTTTGTTTGTTGTTGTTTTTCCAATTCCTCCAAGTGTGAGGTTAGGTCTCCAATTTTAGCTCATTCTTCTTTTTTAATATATGAATTTATGGCCATGAACTTCCCTCTCAGGACTGCTTTCTCCGCATCCCATAGGTTTTGATATGTTGTGTTATTGTTTCATTAGTTTCAAGGTAGTTACTGATTTCTTTTGAGATTTAATCTTTGACCCAATGTTTGTCTAAAACTCTGTTGTTTAACTTCCATATCTTTGTGCCTAACCTGTTTCTCTGGCCCTTAGTTATTTCCAATTTCATTCCATTGTGGTCAGAGAAATTACTTTCTATAATCTCAATCTTTCTGAATTCATTGAGAGTTGTTCTGTGGCCTAGCATGTTGTATATTTTGGAGTATGCTCCATGTGCACTAGAGAAGAATGTAAATCCTGCTGTATTTGGGTGTAGTGTTCTGTATATGTCTATTAAGTACAGGTCTTCTAATGTATTGTTGAGTGCCTTTGTTTCTTTATTGGTTCTCCATCTAGATGTTCTGTCTAATGATGATAGTGGTGTGTTGAAGTCCCTGCTATAATTGTAGGGGTATTTATTTCTCCTCTTAGTTTTTCCAGAGTTTGCCGCACGTATTTTGAGGCACCTCGATTAGGTGCATAAATGTTGATGACTGTTCTCTCTTTTTGAGAGATTACTCCTTTTACTAATATGTAGTGTCCATCTTTGTCTCTTACAATAGTTTTGCATTTAAAGTGTATTTTTTTCTGATATTAGAATAGCTACTCCTGCCCTTTTTTGGCTATTGTTAGCTTGTAAAATGGTTTTCCAGCCATTCACTTTCAGCTTCCTTGAATCCTTGGGTCGAAGGTGGGTTTCTTGTAGACAGCATATAGATGGATCATATTTTCTTATCCATTCTGCCAATCTGTGTCTCTTGATTGGTGAATTTAATCCATTAACTTTCAGTGTTATTACTCATAATGAATTTCTTACTTCAGCCATTTTTTCTTTGGGTTAATGTATGTCATATGTGTTTTCTTTCTCTTTTTGTCTTTTCAGTTGTTTTTAAACTCTCCACCAACTCTCTCTCCCTTGTTTTTTCCTTTCAACTTGTAGAGATTCCTTTAATATTTCTTGAAATGCTGGTTTCTTATTGACATAGTCTCTTAATTTCTGTTTATCTGTGAATATTTTGAGCTCTCCATCATTTTTGAGTGCCAGTTTTGCTGGATAGAGAATTCATGGCTGGAAGTTTTTTTCTTTTAGTATTTTGACTATGTCATACCACTGTCTTCTTGCCTCCATGGTTTCAGCTGAGAAATCAGCACTTAACCTTATTGTGCTTCCCTTGTATGTGATGGTTCTCTTTTCTATTGCTGCCTTGAGTATTTTCTCTTTGGACATTTTGACAAGTATATATCTTGGAGTTGGCCTGTTTGGATTTATACTATTTGGGGTGCGCTGTGCTTCCTGGATCTGCACATCCATCTCTCTCAGTAGGGTTGGGAAATTTTCAGCCATTATTTCCTTCAACACAACTTCCGTTCCCTTTCCCTTCTCTTCTCCTTCTGGGATGCCCATAAAGCATATGTTTGTGCATTTTGTGTTATCGCTTAATTCCCTGAGTCCATGCTGGATTTTTTCTATCATTTTGCCTATCTGTTCTACTATCTCTTTTATTTCAGCTGTATTGTCTTCCATATCACTAATTATTTCCTCTGCCTGTTCAAATATGCTGTTATGTGAATCCAGAGTCTTTTTGATTTCTTGGATTGTGCCATTGTTCACCATCATATCCATTATCTTTTTAGGCATGTTTGCAATTTCTTCTGTATGTTCTCCCAGTGTCTTCTTTATATCCTTAATCTCTTCCTTCACGTCTTTAAGTTGGTCCATGATTTTTGTTTGGATAGCTTTCATTAGTTGTTCGATGTTCTGCATCACTTCTTGATTGTTAATTTGTTCATTGGACTGGTCCATGTTTTCCTGTCTCTCAGAGTCATTTGTATTTTTTGTGCCCTCTGGTCATCATATTATCTTGATGGGTTTGTTCAGTTGATTAGCTTTTCTCTATACTCTAGAGTTTTATTTAGCTGGTGGTTCTGCATGTGTTAAGTTTTCTCTTTGACAGTTTTTCTTCTTATTTTATTTCCTTGCTTCTTTCTATGTTCTCTTGAAGGCAAAAGATTAGGGCCAGAGGAATGACAAGATGTAAGGAAGGCAGAAGGATAATAGTAATATTGATAAAATTTAGAAAAGGGGCCAAATGAGACTTAATGATATGAATAGTTAACTTGTGTTTGCAGTGTAGAGTAATAGGAAAAAAAGTGGAGTTCCTACAATGGACTGGGAAAACAAATGGAGGAATATATATATAGTGACTTAGAAGGCTTGAATTATTAGGATGGAGAGAAATAGTAAAGAAAGGGCTGAAAGGAAAAATTAATTCTAATAAAAAAGAAGAAAACAAAATAGATGGAATAGAAATTGACACCCTTAAGTTGTGGGTCTATGAAAAAATGTTGTATCTAATAGCCACAACAGAAAGCAGAAAGCAGAAAGATGAAGGAAGGATAAGCAATAGTTTGGAATACAAAATCAATATAGACAGCGAGTGGGAAATTACTGAAGAAGAAGCACAGCAAAGAAGGACAAGCTAGCAGCACCTAATTGAAAAAAATGAAAGAAAAAAGAAAGGGGGGAGGAAAGAGGAAAGAAAAGCAATAGACCAGAAATAAACAGAGAAAAACCAAAGAACCACACAGGCAAGCAGTCAAACAGAGCTAATGAGGGTCAATGATTCCCCTAGGGTCCACGTGGATCCTCTCTGCCTGCTTGTGTTTATCAATCAATTTCCCCGCAGGGTTCTATATGCAGGTCCTGAAACAGCTTTTAGCTATTAAACTAAATTAAAAAGAATTTATTTTTCATTTATTGAAGCGACCTTCTCACTTTTTTTATTTTTTATTTTTGGTGAAATACAGAACCCAAAATAATTCCTCCTCTAGACCAACCCACTTATGGAGGGACCCCATGGAAAGTAATCAAGCACGTCCCACTTCCTGTACTCCCCAGGGTAGCTGTAGCTCTGATGTTAGTCACTGCAGAGTGCTAAAGATGGCCAACTCCACCCCTTCTGGATCTGAGCACTAGCATCATCATTACATTTGGTGTGTAAATCAGGTTGTCTCTGCAGATTCGCCTCTCCTTTCAGCCTGATGCTGCTTCAAGTCAGCTTATCTGCTCCCCAAAACTGTGGGGCTGTCCAGGCAGCCAGATCGATGTCAAAAAAAAAAAAATTCCCTTCCCTGTCCTCCAACAGAACCTTCTCTCTTTTGGAGAGTGCCCCCTCTTCCTGACTCCTCAGTGGCCCGGGGCTTTTTCCTGGGCAGCTCGGCAAATCAACTCCCTCCCGGAACAGAATCACCCCTTCCCTCCACCAGGTGCCGATTTGCTCTAGCTGTTCTGTTCACCCGAGATCCAAGGGGCTCCAGGCAGCCAAATTCCAAGAAAATAAAACTCTCTCACCCCTTTACCAGAGCGTCCCCTCAGAGAGTGCCCCCTCCCAGTAGGCCCTGACTCCTGGCTGCCGAGCCCTGCTTTAGGCTCCAACCAGCCATTTTTTTTTCCCTAACCATGGGGCTCAGCCGTCCTTGCCAAACACCACCGGCAGGCTTAAAACTCATGAATCTGTACCGTTCCGTCCACTCCGTTGATCCGCGCAGATAGATGTCCTAAGCTACTCATTGCACGTGCAGACAGCACAGACACCCGGGCAGGACCCCATCCACAATCCGCCTTGCTCTGGGAGCTTGCAGTGTGTGCCCTCCTACACTAATGCCATCTTGGCCCCCTCTCCAGTACTGTTTTTTAATAGCCTCCATTCTAATGGGTTTAAGATGATATCTCATTGTAGTTTTGATTTGCATTTCCCTAATATCTAGTGATGTTGAGCATCTTTTCATGTGCTTTTTAGCCATTTGTATTTCTTTTTTGGAGAAGTGTCTGTTCAAATCAATTGTCCATTTTTAATTTTTTTTTTCATTTTATTTGAAGATGTAGGATTTCTTCATATATACTGAATATTAGGCACCTATAGCATAGATGGTTACCAAATATTTTCTCCCATTGAGTAGGCTGCCTTTCCATTTTCTTGACAAACTCATTTGATGCACAACATTTTTTTTAATTTTGAAGAAATTCCATTTGTCTTGTTATAACCCAGGAGATCGACCACACTCAGACTTTAACCACTTTTATGAAGTTTATTGAGCTAAGCCCGCGGGCTGTCTGCAGCACCTCTCATGCAGGAGAGAACTGCAGCACCCAGGTTTTAAAATGGATCCTTTTTATAGGGGGTTGCTGTCGCAGTTTGCAAGCAAGCGGGATAAACAGAAGCGGATTTTGGCAGTTAGCTAGCGTTTGCACAGAATGCCCTGATAGCCTGGGGCACAGCTGCAGGGTTGAGATATCCTTGCAGGATTGTTCAAAGGAGGGGAGGTTGTATGCTTATCTGTCCTTGCGAGATTGTTCAAGGGAGGGGAGGGTGTGCTTTTCAGATAAGACACTTAGGAGACAGTGGGAAACTTTTCTTTTCTACGTTACTCTGGTTGCCAAGAAGGCCTATGGGTAGGCTAATTTAGGGTCCAACAGTCTATTTTTTCTTTTGTTGCTTGTGCTTTGGGTGTAAAGTTTATGATGCTTCCCTACATTATCTTTCAGGAACTCTGTGGTCTTGGTTCTTATATTTAGATCTTTGATCCATAAAAGTAATTTTTTTTTATGATCATGGATTTTACCATTTAATGCAGACCCAAGGACATACTTTATTTTTGGGGGGTGGGTGTAGGTTTTCCATCCATTACAGATTCTCTTCATGTTAAGATCATAAAACACAATACAAAGTGATGAGCTCAGTTTAAAATGACATGCAGCAGCCCGAGTTAACACAAACAGTAAGCCATGAGAACAGCCAGAACTGGTTACTAGGGCTCACTGTGTGAGAAGACTCATTGTGTACAAGCAACTCAAACACATCGAAAACAGGGAAAAGTCATGCCCCCGTAGTCACTCAAGGTCAACTTGATAGTTTAGGTTACCAAAATAATCCTGTGAAAAATTCAAAATGACTGTGGAAAAGTTCAGTACCCTATACTCACATGCAGTGCTGGAAGCTTACAAATATCAGATGTCTCTGTAAGTTATACAAAGCACTATTAAAAAAGAACTACAGGTGAAAATCTGCTTTCAAAGAACAACAGATACTTTTAAAGGAAATGTTAATATTTAACTTGGAAGAGTGAAATTTAAAACTAAATGGTAAGGACTTCTGGGAAGATGGCGGACTAGTAAGACACGGGAATCTCTTCTCCAGAAAAATAGCTAGAGGACAAGCTGAAACAGCCCCGTAAAAGATCTTCTAGAGTTTAGGTCAGCAGGTGAAGGCTGCACACCACCCAGAGGAGAGAAGTACAGAAGAGGGAAATCGTGACTACAGAACTGTGAGTTGCAAGTAGCAGGTTCTGCTGCTGTGGGCACCCTCCCCCACACTCTTCAGAATTCTCGGGCCCCTGAGCCTGCGACCACAGACAAAGGGGGCTTCAGGGATCTGCCACTCCCAGAAAGGGGAGAGAGTGGGACACAGCCTTAGGCTGACTCAGGTTCGGACCTGAAATTTGGGCTGCAGAGCCCCACAGACCCTTCCACACGGCGGTTTGCCCTGGGAGCCCAGAAAGGACTGGAGAAATCCGATCCTCACAACCTCCCTCTCTTCTAGCCTGGACTAATTGTTGAGGACACCACGGGAGAGAGGAGAGAGAGCCTGGGGCTGACCCTGCTTTGAACTCCCAGGTTTGGTCTGCCCTGTCCCGAGAGCCCTTCCAGGCTGGGTGGGGCTGCGCCATTGTTTGCCTTGGAGCCTGCAAGGGGCTAAAGATATACAAACCTCCCAATCTCATCCTCTACTAACAGGAACTGATTGTTGAGGATTCAGAAGGCAGTGGAAATATTTCCTAGCTGGGAAAAGGGGGGTGCTACGAGAGAAGTCTGGAGAACTGTCTCAGAAAGTTTGAATCACAGGGCTCCTAGCCCCCAGACAGGAAGCTCTATCACATTGATCTGGTCTGTGTCACAACAAATACGGTCCGACCAGGCATCGAATTGAGAGCAGCCAACAAGCGCCATCTCCTGGCAGACCAAAGAAGTATACATAAGAAAATTAATAAGTAAGAGAGGGTTTCCTGGCCTCTATAGCCTCCCTGCCCAAGGCCCTAGGAAACGACTCTACAACCAATTACTGGGTCCAGTGCCCAGTTTTGAGCAACCAGCAGAACAATCCTAACAATCAAGGTGGAGCCACAAATCAAAGAGCGGTGGTATCTCACAGCCTCCTGCCACTAAAACCCCATAAAAGAGAAAGAGATAGAGCATCTAAGTAAAATAAAAACTAACCAGATGCCTAAGCACCAACAAAAAATTACGGGCCATACTAAGAAAATAGAAGACATGGCCCAAGAAAAGGAATACAGCAAAGTCCCAGAAAAGATGCAGAATTTGAGAGAACTAATCAGTGAGATGAGCACACATTTCCAAAATCAAATTAATGAGATGAAAGAGAATATAGTTAAAGAGATCAAAGACATCAAGAAGTCATTGCGTGAATGTAAAGAAGAATTTGAAATCATGAACAGAAAAGTAACGGAGTTTATGGGAATGAAAGACACAATAGGTGAAGTAAAAAATACATTTGAAGCATACAACAGCAGACTCGAAATGCTAGAAGAAAGAATAAGTGATACTGAAGACAGAGCAGCTAAAATTGAAGAGAGAAAAGAACAGAGAGAGAAAAGAATGGAAAAAATTGAGCAGGGGCTCAGAGAGTTGAATGACAACACAAAACGCAAGAACATACGTGTCATTGGAGTTCCAGAAGGAGAAGAGAAAGGAAAAGGGGCAGAAAGAGTATTTGAGGAAATAATAGCTGAAAATTTCCCAACTCTCACGAAAGAAATGAAATTTCATGTCCAAGAAGTACACCGTACCCCAATAAGAATAAATCCAAATAGACCTACGCCAAGACACATATTATATTCAGAATGTCAAATGTAAAATATAAAGAGAAAATGCTCAGAGCAGCAAGAGTGAAGCAAACGATCATGTACAAAGGACGTCCAGTAAGACTTTGTGCAGATTTCTCTTCAGAAACCATGGAGGTGAGAAGACAGTGGTATGATACAATAAGGAAACTGAAAGAGAAAAACTGCCAGCCGAGAATTCTTTACCCAGCAAAACTGTCCTTCAAATATGAAGGTGAATATAAATTATTCACAAACAAACAGAAACTAAGAGAGTTTGCAAAAAAAGAATCCACCTTTGAGGAAATATTAAAGGAAGCCTTACCACGAAACCCACTCAGTTGGGAGAGAGTGGCCTCTTTAACAAGTGGTGCTTGGAGAACTGGATATCCATAACCAAAAGAATGAGAGAAGAATACCATCTCACACCTTATACAAAAATAAACTCAAGATGGATCAAAGATCTAAATATAAGAGCCAAAACCATAAAAACCTTGGAAGATAATGTAGGGAAGCATCTACAGGACCTTGTAATAGGAAATGGTTTCATGAACTTCACAGCCAAAGCACAAGCAGCAAGAGAAAAAATTGATAAATGGGATCTCCTCAAAATTAAAAACTGCACCTCTAAGGATGTTATTAAGAAAATAAAAAGGCAACCTAACCAATGGGAAAAAATATCCGGCAAACATATATCTGATAGGAGCCTAATATCCTGCATATATAAAGAAATCCTTCACTTCGAAAACAAAAGGACAAACAACCCATATAAAAAATGGGCAAGTGACCTGAAAAGACACTTCTCCAAGGAAGAAATACAAATGGCTAAAAAACACATGAAAAAAATGCTCAACATCACTTGCTATCAGAGAAATGCAAATCAAAACTACAATGAGATACCATCTTACACCCATCAGAATGGCAGCTATTAAAAAAACAGGAGACACTAAATGTTGGAGAGGGTGTGGAGGAATAGGAACCCTCATCCACTGCTGGTGGGACTGCGGTATGGTCCAGCCACTGTGGAGGAGGGTTTGGCAGTTCCTCAGAAAACTAGCAATAGATCTTCCGTATGATCCAGCAATTCCACTGCTGTTTATATACCCAGAAGAACTGAAAACAAAAATACAAACAGATATATGCACACCAATGTTCATAGCGGCATTGTTCACCATTGCCAAAAGTTGGAATCAGCCCCGGTGCCCATCAACAGACGAATGGATAAGCAAAATGTGATACATACATACAATGGAATATTACTCAGCTGTAAGAAGGAACAAAGTGCTAACACATGGAATAACCTGCATGAATCTTGAAGACCTTATGTTGAGTGAAGCAAGCCAGGCACTGAAGGATGAACAGTATATGACCTCACTGATCTGAACTGAGGAAAGTGAGCAGTCTCTGAGAACCAATGTCTGAAAGATAGGTTAACAAAGGAGAGTAAGAGAAGAGCAGGCTTTGAGCCATCACCCATATGGACATAATCTATGGTAAAGGGATAGAGTGTGGTTGCATGTTGGGGGATGGGGCAGATGAGTGGTGGTGTTCCTGGGTTTGGTGGTGCAGCACTGGGGGGGTGGGTGGATTAGGAAGTGCTGGTTCAAATCCCCAGGGCATGTAACTGTGAATCTTGACATTCCATGGGTTAGGAGAGGGGGGTATCACGGGCCCTGGGTGGCTGGGGAGAAGGGAACAGTCAAGATCTAATGGATTGTTTGGTGGTCATGGGGAAGGTTTTTCATTACCTTACAGTAATGGACACAGGACATGGTAAATATCATCAAAATTATTAAACTGTATCATCTAAATTGTAAACTATACTGTAAATCACTGACAATGTTTAGTTGCTATATTTTGCTATCTGCATAACAGTTATAACAATGCTAACAACCAAAAAAAAGGGGGGGGAGTTAATATGGGGTGGGGAAGGGGGGGTGGTTTGGTATCTGGGAGTCTCTGGCACTCCGCATGTGACTTTGCTGTGACCTAAAACTTCTTTGAAAATTAAATGAAAAATTGGGAGACAATGGGGATTGAGAGGAGGAAGGTGTAATGGCACAGCAGACATCCGATAACACAGTGATAAAGGGAAGGAAAAAAGGGAAAAAAGAAAAGAGAAAGGAAAAAAAATGAATATATATATATATATATATATATGGCATTTCCTTTGCTTTTTTTGCCCATTTTTTTGAATGTCCCAATCCACTAATTATATTTTATTTTATTTTGTTCTTTGTTTGATTATTTGTTTTTTTTCCTTCTCTCTATTTTTTTTTCCCCCTGAGTTTCCTTATGTTTGTCTCTTGCATGTAAGCTTATCACACTTATTTCTTTTTCCTAGTAAGTGTATATGATTATTTTATGGACTAAATGTTCATGGAGGATTTGGATCACAGAAGGGTTACAATGGGTACTGCGGGGGATTATTGGGGGGGTGTCTGGGGGGGCGTTTCGTGGGGATTGGTTCATCCGAATATACATGAAAGATATGCAAAATCATTCAAAGGATTGGGGGATGGGGCATGGTCACGATGGGTGGATAATCACATGATAAATGAGGGAATCTGAATTCCTAGCCTGGAGAGCTCTGCCACAGTCTCCAAGGGAGCAGCAATAGTCCTCTGAGTGTAGGGACAGTGCCTGTCAAAATAGGATGACCCACTGATTTTTTTTTTTTTTATTGATGACTACCCTTGTGAGTCTTTGCTCTTGTAAATGAGACAGCCTGCAGTTGTGGGGTGCCTAAGGGTTGCCACCTGAGAGCCTCCTTGTTGCTCAAATGTGGACTCTCTCTAAGCCAAACTCAGCATATGATTGCATTACCTTCCCCCCAACGTGGGACATGACTCCCGGGGATGAGCCTCCCTGGCAACGAGGGATTAATACCAAGTGCCAACTGGCAGCTTTGCGCAGTGGCAGTATCGTAGCCAATGAGGTTTATCTGAGGCACGATTATTGCTAATTGAAAACTTTTCCCAAGTGCCAACTGGCAACACAACTGGAAAAAGACCTTGAATAAAAGGGGAAAATGTTAAAGACAAATGAGTTCAAGTGGCTAAGAGACTTCAAAGAGAGTCGGGAGGTCATCCCAGAGGTAACAATTACGCACACCCCAGTAGGAGCTCATAGAACATCTAAGTGCCTGTCACCCCACTCAGTTGGGTTCCTGAGAGCTCCGGAGACACCCTGGTCCTATATAAGGGGGGATAGCCCCAGAGACTGATGCCTTATCAGTGGGTTCTATTTTGGAATGTGTGCTCCTGAGAGTGACAGAATTAGACTCAAATAAGTCCTCCCTGCACATGGCTCACCAGTCCCTTCTATTCAAACCTATATGTGATGCTGGAGATTTTAGGTATACTTCCAGAGACTGGAGCCTCCCGCCTACCTATGTGCCAGGTGTGCATGAAATCTAAGTGGAGCTGCAACTCCTACCCTACAGCTCAATGGACTCATCCAAGTCACCTGGTGAGGAGACAATGATGGGCAATGGCCATCCCAGGGAATGGAGAGGGCCTGCATCTGTAGGCAGGATCATCCCACCCACCATATCCATGGGATATAAGCCCTCTCTCACTTGGAGTTGGAGTGGACATCACCATCCCAGTCCCCTCTGGATTGGGGGAAGAACTATGGACTAGAGTGGACTTGATGGTATTCTCTTGTTCACATATGGTGATTCTAGCAATGCAAGAAATTATAACAATGTGGTGGAGCCAGTGGCCACTTGACACTTTTGGGGTAAGGAGGGGATGAGCAGTTGAAATACAGGGGCTTCTTCGGGAGTTGGAGGTTATCCTGAGTACTGTTGTGGCAACGGATGTAGGCCATTTTAAATCAGCACACACCACTCAGAACTGAGTGGGATAGAGTGTGGTCTACAGTGTGAACTGTGGTCTATGGTTGGTGGCAAGGCTCCAGGATGTGTATGTTCATTGAGGGTGGTGGGCCACACTGTGGGAGATGTTTGTGTGGGATGTGGGGGGAGGTGTGGGAGGTGGGCAACATGGAAATCCCAGTGGGTTCCGTGTAATATTTTGGGTAATCTAAGCACCTCTTAAAATATATGTATATATATATATATATATATATAACATTTTTGTAAGCAAATACACATATATGCATATATATTTATATATCATTTTGCAAATGTTTGTATGTATTGTGAGAATTTTTATTTTTACCCATAAAAAAAAAAAAAACAGTCCTCCTTAAAATAAATAAATAAATAAATAAATAACGGAAGCCTTAGAACCTGAAAGAAAAAAGAATTAAATGGAGGAAATAAATAGTGCATTTTCAGTAATATCATTGAATGTGAATGGATTAAATTCCCCAATCAAAAGATACAGGCTGACAGAATGGATAAAAAAACATGAGCCATCCATATGCTGCTTAAAAGAAACTCATCTCAGACATAAGGATACAAGCTGGCTGAAAGTAAAAGGTTGGAAAAAGATACTCCATGTGAATAATAAACAGAAAAGAGCAGGGATAGCTATACTAATATCAGACAAAACAGACTTCAAATGCAAAAAAGGGATAAGAGATGTGGAAGGCCATTATATATTAATAAAAGGGACGATACTCCAGGAAGATATAACAGTCATAAATATCTACGCACCTAACCAGGGTGCCCCAAAATATATGAGACAAATCCTGGCAAAACTGAAGGGAGAAATAGACATTTCTACAATAATCGTCGGGGACTTCAACACCCCTCTCACATCATTAGATAGAACAACTAGACAGAAGATCAACAAGGAAACAGAGAACTTGAACAATATGATAAACAAGTTAGACTTAACAGACATATACAGAACACTGCATCCAAACTCAGTGGGTTATACATTCTTCTCAAGTGCCCATGGATCTTTCTCCAGGATAGACCACATGTTAGGTCACAATACAGCTCTCAATAAATATAAAAAGATTGAAATTATACAAAGCACCTTCTCAGATCATAATGGAATGAAACTAGAAATCAATAACAGACCGGAAAAAAGTGAATTTGCAAATGTGTAGAGACTGAACAACACACTCCTAAATATTCGTTGGGTCAAAGAAGAAATTGCAAGTGAAATCAGTAAATATATTGAGACAAATGAAAATGAGAACACAACGTATCAAAACTTATGGGATACAGCGAAGGCAGTCTTGAGAGGGAAATTTATAGCACTAAATACCTATATTAAAAAACAAGAAAGAGCTAAACTGAAAGATTTAACTGAACAACTTGAGAAAATAGAAAAAGAACAGCAAACCAATCCCAAAGCAAAAAGAAGGAAAGAAATAATAAAGATTAGAGCAGAAATAAATGAAAATGAGAACAGAAAAACAAAGAGAAAATCAACAAAACCAAAAGCTGGACTTTGAGAAGATCAATAAAATTGACAAACCGCTCGCTAGACTAACAAAGAAAAAAGAGACAAGATGCAAATAAATACAATCAGAAATGAAAGGGGGGAAATTACAAATGACCTCACAGAAATAAAAAGAATCATAAGAGGATATTATGAGGAACTATATGCCAACAAACTAGACAACCGGGATGAAATGGACAAATTTCTAGAAACTCATAACGAACCTACACTGACACAGCAAGAAATACAAAAACTTAACAAACCAATAACAATTAAGGAGATTGAATCTGTCATCAAAAATCTCCCAGCAAAGAAACGTCCAGGACCAGATGGATTCACAGGTGAATTCTACCAAGCATTTCTAAATGAATTAACACCAATCCTGTTTAAACTCTTCCAAAAATTTGAAGAGGATAGAAAATTACCCAACACATTTTATGAAGCCAACATCACCCTAATACCAAAGCCAGATAAAGATTCCACAAGAAAATAAAATTACAGACCAATCTCTCTAATGAACATAGATGAGAAAATTCTCAACAAAATACTTGCAAATAGAATCCAACAACATATCAAAATATTTATACATCACGACCAAGTGGGATTTATTCCTGGTATGAAAGGCTGGTTCAACATAAGAAAATCAATCAATGTAATACACCACATTAACAAGTTGAAGGAAAAAAACCACATGATCATCTCAATAGATGCAGAAAAGGCATTGATAAAATCCAACATCCTTTTTTGATAAAAATACTTCAAAAGATAGGAATAAAAGGAAAATTCCTCAATATGATAAAAGGCATATAAGAAAAACCCACAGCCAACATCATACTCAATGGGAAAAGGTTGAAAGCTTTCCCCCTAAGATCAGGAACAAGACAAGGATGCCCACTGTCACCATTGTTATTTAACATTGTACTAGAAGTTCTAGCTAGGGCAATTAGATAAGACAAAAAAATTAAAGGCATCCAAATAGGAAAAGAGGAAGTAAAACTCTCCCTGTTTGTGGATGACATGATCCTGTATTTAGAAAATCCTGAAGTATCCACAACAAAGCTACTTGAACTAGTAAATGAGTTCAGCAAAGTGGCAGGATCAAGATCAACATGCAAAAATCAGTAATGTTTTTGTACACTAGTACTGAACAATCTGAGGAGGAAATCAGGAGGAAAATTCCATTTTCAATAGCAACAAAAAGACTCAAATACCTAGGAGTTAATTTATCCAAAGAAGTACAGGACCTATTTGCAGAAAACTACAAAACAATGCTAAAAGAAATTTAAAAAGACCTAAACAAATGGTAAGATAGTCCATGTTCATGGAAGAATAAATATCATGAAGATGTCAATATTGCCCATACTGATTTATAGATTCAGTGCAATACCAATCAAAATCCCAACAGCTTACTTTACAGAATTAGAGAAGACAATTACCAAATTCATCTGGAAGGGTATGCACCCGAATAGCCAAAAGTATTCTAAAAAAGAAGACCTATGTGGGAGGAATTTCACTGCCTGACCTTGAAACATATTACAAAGCTATAGTGATAAAAACAGCATGGTACTGGCATAAAGATAGACATATCGATCAGTAGAATAGAATTGAGAATCCAGAAATATACCCTCACCTATACAGTCAACTGGTTTTTGACAAACCTACCAAGCCCACGCTGATGGGAAAAAACAGTCTCTTCAACAAATGGTGTTGGGAGAACTGGATATCTATAACCAAAAGAATGAAAAAGGACCCCTATCTCACCCCCTATACAAGAATCAACTCAAAATGGATCAAAGATCTAAATATAAAAGCTAGGACCATAAATCTACTAGAAGAAAATGTAGGGAAACATCTTCAAGACATTGTAGTAAGTGGTGGTTTCTTGGACCTTACACCCAAAGCACGTGCAACAAAAGAAAAAGTAAATAAATGGGACCTCCTCAAAATTAAATACTTTTGCACCTCACAGGACTTTGTCAAAAGGGTGAAAAGGCAGCTGACTCAATGGGAAAAAATATTTGGAAATCACATATCTGATAAGGGTTTAATATCCAGGATATATAAAGAGATGTTACAACTCAACAATAAAAAGATAAATGACCCAATTGAAAAATGGGCCAAAGACTTGAATAGAGTTTTCTCTGAAGAAGAAATACAAATGGCAAAAAAACAAATGAAGAAATGCTCAACATCACTCATGATTAGGGAAATGCAAATCAAAACTACAATGAGATATCAGTTCACACCTATCAGAATGGCCACTATTAAAAAGACAGAGAACAAGTGTTGGAGAGGATGTGGAGAAATAGGAACACTTCTTCACTGTTGGTGGGAATGCAGGATGGTACAATCACTATGGAGGACTGTTTGGCAGTTCCTAAAGAAGTTGAATATAGACTTGCAACGTGACCCTGCAATACCACTACTGGGTATATACCCAAAAGAACTGAGAGCAGTGACACGAACAGACATCTGCACACCGATGTTCATAGCCACATTATTCACCATTGCCAAAAGCTGGAAATAACCCAGGTGTCCATCAACAGATGAATGGATAAACAAACTGCGGTCTATTCAAACGATGGAATATTATGCAGCTGTAAGAAGAAATGAAGTCATAAAGCATATGGTAACATGGATGAATTTGGAGGACATTATGTTGAGTGAAGCAAGCCAGACACAAAAGGACAAATACTGTATGAATGTGTTACTATGAACCAAATATATTGTGTAATATATTGTTTGATTCAAAAAAAATTTTACATGTATCCATTACATTTAATTGAGAAATATATATATTTATTCATCTGTGTTTACTTTTTAGTTTTTATTTGTTTATATTTTCAAATATTAAATGTACAAAATAAAGTTTAAAAAAATCAAATACCAGGTGTATTGGTTTCTCTTCCTATTTAGGCCCTGCCCATGTACTGTAGTGATTCTTTCCACTGTATTAGAGAATGTATCAGGACTCCTCAGGATGGAAATACAATATTATGTTTGTCATTGTGTGGGTCTCCAGCCACAGAGACAACATCTTGTGACTACATGAACACCTTCATATTCCATAGAAGCATCCCTTAGATACATGTCTCCCCACACATCTCCCCACCACCAACACACTCCACCAGTGATCATCCTTGACCTCAGTTGCAACCCTTCTGCAATCCAAAACTTCCCCTAAAACAAAGCCAAAATAATAATATAATAAAATAAATTAATTTAAAAATATTTTTGGCATTCTGCATTTCATTACTTTGAGATCTGTTATTTTTATGTATATTGAAAATTTCTTCTGTTTGTCCTCCCAGTGTCTTATTTTGTACTTTATATTCCAAGCTTTAGGTTACAGAAAAGTTGCATAGAAATTATAGGAGATTCCTATCATCCCCACTCCTTTCATCCTTCCCTAACAAAAACACTCTGCATGGGTATGGTACACATGTTACAACTGATGAACAAATATTGAAGTATTGCTACTAACAATATTCAGGGGTTTACATTTTGCACTGTACACTTTTATAGTTCCTGACAGTATGTATAATGGCCTGTATCTGTCATTGTGGGATCATGCAGAACAATTCCAATGCCTCCAAAATGCCTTATGTTCTACCCATTCTTCCTTCCCCCTCCACTCAGAAACTATGGCAACCACAAAGTTTCAATTTTTGAAGAATAAGGTGTATAGTTGCATGCATTAATATTGAGGTCTTAACATACTGTCTGTTTTATTTTATTAAGCACTGCTTATGTACTCGAGAGATCCTTGCCCTTTTATTTAAGAATGTAACAGGACTCCTCAGGGTGGGAGTTTAATGTTTTTTTTTTTTATTGTGTGTGTTTCCCCCCACTGAGAAAAACACCTTATCACAAAATGAATACATTAATATTCCATAGAATCGTGTCCCCAATACAACTTTTCCCACATATCCCCCCACCACCAATGCCATATACCAATGACCCTCCCCTGCTATATTTTCCAAAAGAACATTCCCACCATTGCAATCTCAACCACAGACCTACAAATAACCAGGTTTCACCTGTTCCTTCCTCCAGCTCTCCCCTCAGTTTAATGGATAGACCAGTCCAACCCCCTCACACTACTCACCCTTACATTCTAGCACCATTGACCTCATGGACATCCCTGCAATACCATCACACTTATACACTGCTAAACAGAAACCTTCCACCATATCATGAGTTTTGCCATATTGAGCAATGGTTCACCACACTGTACTCCCATTCGGTCTCCTGATAACCTATATTCCAGTCACTAGCACTATAAGTCTGCTCAACATGCTTAAGTCATATCAATGAGGTCAAGCAATATTTTTCCTTTAGTGACTGGCTTACTTCACTCAATATAAGGTCTTAAGGAGTCATCCATGTTGTCCCATGCTTCAGTACATCATTTCTTCTTATGGTAGAATAATATTCCATTGTATATATATATATACCACATTTTGCTTATCTGCTCATCAGTTGATAGGCACTTGGTTTGCTTCCAATTTTTGAAAATTATGAATAATGCTGCTATGAACAATGGTGTGCATATATCTGTTCATGTCCATGCTTTAAATTTTTCTAGTATATACCAGGCAGTGGAATTGCTGGATCATATGGCAATTCTATAATTAGTTTCCTGTAGAGCCACCATATCAACTTCCACTATGGTTACACTATTGCACAATCCACCAGCACTGGACGAGGGTTCCCTTTTCTCCACACCCTTTCCAACAATTGTAGTTCTCTGTTTCTTTAACAGCTGCTAGTCTAATAGATGTAAAATGATATCTCATTGTAATTTTGATTTAAATTTCTTTTAAAATTTTAAAAAATTTTTATAGATTCTTAAATTCCATAAATGCTACGTAAAAATATAGGGGATACCCATATGCCCCCATCCCCTAGCATTCTCACACTTTTCCACATTAACAATATCTTTCATTAGCGTGGTATATTTGTTACAATTGATGAACATATAATGAAGCATTGCTACTAACTGTGGAATATAGTTTACATTATATTTTACACTCTGCCTTGCACAATTTTGTAGGTTATGATAAAATGTGCAATGGCATGTGGCCATCATTGCAATGTCATGCAGGACAACTTCAATGTCCTGAAAACGTCCCCATGTTACACCTATTCTTCCCTCTCCTTCTCCTCAGAGCCTCTGGTGGCCAATGCCTTTAAATCAATGATAACAATTCTCTCATTGTTAGTGTAAAAATAAGTGTATAATAGAAAATTATTAAATCTACTTTAGTCCTTTGTTCATTCCCCAGTTGTGAGTATTTTTGGATGGTGATGCCCACTCTGTTTCTAACTGAGAGGGGGCTTAGATCCCATGGGGAAGATGGATGGACCTATTTTGCTTGACATTGCACACACTCTCTGTTTCTTGGGATGGATATCCATCATCAGATCCTTTTACTTGTCCTGGGTGAGTCCAATGTACTGGAGAGTAGATGTTACAACTCTGGTGAGATTCAGGGCTCAACTGGCACATGACCAGATAAAGATTTAAGATTTAAGTCTCTGGGGCATATATTTAACATGTATAGTGCTAATTATAGCTTCAAATAAAAGAGGCAGAAGAGCCATGAGTAGGGAAACTATAAATAAATCTAACTCTGTTACACTGAGAAGCATAAATTCCAAAGTAAGGCCCATTGATGGTGTGCCAAATTTGTAAGCTTGTCTGCCATGCTTATAATGTCTAGAAATCTCTGTAGCCCTCAGGAGCCCCACTGTTTGAGGCACTGTTTACCATGGCAGTCAATGATCTTCTGCTGAGATGTGCATAAGCTTAACCTCTGGAATTACCTCCCAAATCACTTTGAAAACTTTTAGCCATACAAACTCATTTGTATCTCTTATTTTCCCCTTTCGGTCAAGGTCTTTTTCCAGATGCATCATTAGTTGGTGCTTGATAATAATCCCTCATTGTCAGGGAGGGTCATCCCCAGGAGCCAAGTCTCAAGTTAGGGGGAAGGTAATGGATTAATATGCAGAGTTTGGCTTAGAGAGAGACCACATTTGTGCAACAAGAAGGCTTTCAGTAGGTAACTTTTATGCAATATATAATAACAGGCTAAGTTTCAATTTCACAAGAAAAGGTTTATAAGTACAGTCATCAATATCAAGGGCCTGGAATAATGGTCTGTCTTCCTTCCCTAGGTATTGCCTATGTACTTGGGAAATTCTTACTTGTTTAGTAGAGAATGTAGCAGGACTCCCAGGGTGGGAATTCAATATTCTTTCAGTTATTGTGTGGGTTTCCAACCATCAAGACAACAACCCATGAAAACTTGAACATATTCATACCATCTGCCTTAGAGCCATGCCCCAAGTCCACTCTCCCCATACATCTCCCGTCACTGACACTCCACACCAACGATCCTCTTCCACCACAGTTGTGATCATTTTGTGATACAAAACCTCTCCAAAAATGAGGCCAAAAAAAAATTCATAAGAAAATAAAATAATAATTATTAAAAAAACAAATAAAATGCAAAATTAAAAAAATAAATAATTAATATAAAATAAATTTTTATACATTTTGTCTTTTATCACTGTAAGTTCTGTTATCTTGTATGTACAGTGACAATTTCTTCCATAGTGTCTTATATTTTTTTTTCATTTTATCTTCAAAGAAACTTTAGGTTATGGAAAGTTCACATAGAAAATATAGGGGATTCTCATATACACAATGCCCTCCCCCTTTTCCCTGCTCCTCTATTAATAATATTTTACATGTGGAAAGTACTTTATTACATTTTTTTGTACAAATATTGAAGCATTGCAACTAACCATGCTCAATGGTTTACATTAAGGTTTACGTTTACGTCATATACTTTAATAGGTTTTGATGAAATTTAAAATGTCCTGAATCTGCTATTGCAAAATCATGTAGAACAATTCTAATGCCCTAATGGTGCCCTATGTTCCACATACTCTATTCTTCCCTCCCCCTTCCCTCGAATTCTATGGTAACCATTATGTTTCAATTTTTGAAGAATAAGATTTATAGTTACTTGCAATAATATTGAAGGCTTGACACATTGGTCTTTTTTCTTTAATTTGGCACTACATATGTTCTCGAGATATTCTTGTAACTCTAATTGAGAACACAGCAAGACTCCCCAGGATGGGAGTTTAATATTTTCTTGTATATTGTGTGGGTATTCACCCACTGAGATAACACACTATGGCAAGATGAACACTTACATATTACATAATGACATGTCCCACATATGTCCTCCCACACCCGATGCCCAACACTAGTAACTGTCTTGGATATATTTGCCACAAAACATTCCACCACTGTACTTTTTTTTTTTTAATTTATTTTTATTGTGGGTAAAAATCAAAATTCTCACAATACATACAAACATTTGCAAAATGATATATAAATATATATGCATATAT
>JAKSZT010054171.1:1645393-1668341 GCA_026826555.1 Tolypeutes matacus | reverse complement strand
GCCCTCTCCATTCCCTGGGATGGCCATTTCCCATCGTTGTCTCCTCACCAGGTGACTTGGATGAGTCCATTGAGCTGTAGGGTAGGAGTTGCAGCTCCACCTAGATTTCATGCACACCTGGCACATAGGTAGGTGGGAGGCTCCAGTCTCTGGAAGTATACCTAAGAAACTCCAGCATCACATGTAGGTTTGAATAGAAGGGACTGGTGAACCATGTGCAGGAAGGACTTATTTGAGTCTAATTCTGTCACTCTCAGGAGCACAGATTACAAAATAGAACCCACTGATAAGGCATCAGTCTCTGGGGCTATCCCCCCTTATATAAGACCAGCGTGTCTCCGGAGCTCTCAGGAACCCCACTGAGTGGGGTGATAGGCACTTAGATGTTCTATGAGTTCCTACTGAGGTGTGCGTAAGAGTTACCTCTGGGATGACCTCCCGACTCTCTTTGAAGTCTCTTAGCCACTTGAACTCATTTGTCTTTACCGTTTCCCCCTTTTATTCAAGGTCTTTTTCCAGTTGTGTTGCCAGTTGGCACTTGGGAAAAGTTTTCAATTAGCAATAATCGTGCCTCGGATAAACCTCATTGGCTACGATACTGCCACTGCAAAAAGCTGCCAGTTGGCACTTGGTATTAATCCCTCGTTGCCAGGGAGGCTCATCCCTGGGAGTCATGTCCCACGTTGGGGGGAAGGTAATGCAATCATATGCTGAGTTTGGCTTAGAGAGAGGCCACATTTGAGCAACAAGGAGGCTCTCAGGTGGCAACCCTTAGGCACCCCACAACTGCAGGCTAAGTCTCATTTACAAGAGCAAAAACTCACAAGGGTAGTCATCAATTAAAAAAAAAAAAAAAACCACATCAGTGGGTCATCCTATTTTGACAGGCACTGTGCCTACACTCAGAGGACTATTGCTGCTCCCTTGGAGATTGTGGCAGAGCTCTCCAGGCTAGGAATTCAGATTCCCTCATTTATTGTGTGATTATCCACCCATCGTGACCATGCCCCATCCCCCGATCCTTTGAATGATTTTGTATATCTTTCATGCATATTCGGTTGAACCAATCCCCACGAACCCCCCCCCAGACACCCTCACCCCAATAATCCCCCGCAGTACCCATTGTAACCCTTCTGTGATCCAAATCCTCCATGAACATTTAGTCCATAAAATAATCAAATACACTTACTAGGAAAAAGAAACAAGTGTGATAAGCTTACATGCAAGAGACAAACATAAGGAAACTCAGGGGGAGAAAAAAAAAAAAGAGAGAGAAGGGAAAAAAAAAACAAATAATCGAACAAAGAACAAAACAAAATAAAATATAATTAGTGGATTGGGACATTCAAAAAATGGGCAAAAAAGCAAAGGAACTGCCTTTAAAATATATGTACAGTTTAATAATTTTTGATGATATTTACCATGTCCTGTGTCCATCACTGTAAGGTAATGAAAAACATTTCCACTGTCCACTAAATACCCCCTGTTTGGTCTTTTCTGTTCCTTCCTCCCCATCTTCCTGGGGCACATGACACGCCCCTGTCTTGACTCATTGGATCACAAGATTCATAGATACATGCAACAAGAGGTCCTGACATGCTGATTGTCCTCCCCTGTTAGGATCCACCCTTGCTTCTAAGAGACAGTCACCTGTCTGTTTCTGGGTGAATCAGTCCTCCCAAAGATGGGGATCCATCTCCTTCCCACTCATCGTGTGAGTCTCCACTCCCCATCACATCACATTATGACACGATGAACTCACACACATTCCAGAAGCCTACTCCAGAGTCCCCCCATCCTGAATACCTCCACAACCTACACCCTAAACCAATGACACTATCTTGTCATATTGCCATAAGAGCATTCCCACTCTTGCACTTTCAACCTCATGCCCACAAATCCCGTGTTCACCCGGTCCTTCTCCCATCTCTCACCCCAGAATCCTGGGAATTCTAACCCACCCTTCTTAATCTACAAACCTGTCAACCCTGCACCACCAAATCCAGTAATATCATTAGCCACCTGTCCTATCCTTCACTATGCAACTATACTCTATCTCTTTAGCATAAATTATGTACATATGGGTGATGCCTCACAACCTTCTCTTCTCTTTCTCTCACTTGTTAACCTATCTTTCAGACCATGGTTCTTATAGACTGCTCACTTTCCTCAATTCAAATCAGTGAAGTCATGTACTGTTAATCCTTCAATGCCTGGCTTGCTTCACTCAACATAAGGTCTTCAAGATTCATCCATGTTATTCGGTGTATTAGCAAACTTTATTCCTTCTTATAGCTGAGTAATATTCCATTGTATATATGTACCACATTTTGTTTATCCATTCATCTGTTGATGGGCACTGGGGTTGATTCCAACTTTTGGAAATAGTGAACAATGCTGCTATGAACATTGGTATGCATATATCTGTTCGTTTCTTTGTTTTCAATTCTTCTGGGTATATACCCAACAGTGGAATTGCTGGATCATACCGAAGATCTATTGTTAGTTTTCTGAGGGACCGCCAAACTGTCCTCCACTGTGGCTGGACCATTTCACAATTCCACCAACAGTGAATGAGGGTTCCTATGCCTCCACATCCTCTCTACACTTATAGCCTGTTGTGTTTTTAATAGCTGCCATTCTGATGGGTGTAAGATGGTATCTCATTGTAGTTTTGATTTGCATTTCCCTAATAGCTAGAGATGTCGAACATTTTCTCATGTGCTTTTTAGCCATTTGTATTTCTTCCTTGGAGAAGTGTCTTTTCAGGTCACTTGCCCATTTTTTAAATGGGTTGTTCATCTTTTTATTTGAAGATGTAGGATTTTTTTATATAAGCTGAATATTAGGCACCTATCGGATAGATGGTTACCAAATGATTCCTCCCATTGAGTAGGCTACCTTTCCATTTTCTTGACAAACTCCTTTGATGTGCAACATTTTTTTTTTAATTTTTAAGAAGTTCCATTTATCTATTTTTTCTTCTGTTGCTCTAGCTTTGGGTGTAAAGTTTATGATGGTTCCCTACATTATCTTCCAGGAACTCTGTGGTCTTGGTTCTTATATTTAGATCATTGATCCATATAAGTTGATTTTTTTTTATGAACATGGATTTTATCTTTTAATGCAGACCCAAGGCCATATTTGGGGGACGGGAGTAGGTTTTCCATCCATTACAGATTCTCTTCATGTTAAGATCATAAAACACAATACAATGTGATGAGCTCAGTTTAAAATGACATGCAGCAACTTGAGTTAACACAAACAATAAGCCACGAGAACAGCCAGATCTGGTTACTAGGGCTCACTGTGTGAGAAGACTCATTGTGTACAAACAACTCAAACACGTCAAAAACAGGGAAAAGTCATGCCTCCATAGTCACTCAAGGTCAACTTGATAGTTTAGGTTATCAAAATAATCCTGTGAAAAATTCAAAATGACTGTGGAAGAGTTCAGTATCCTATACTCACACGCAGTGCTGGAAGTTTACTAATATTAGATGTCTCTATAAGTTATAGAAAACACTGTTAAAAAAGAACTACAGGTGAAAATCTGCTTTCAAAGAACAACAGATACTTTTAAAGGAAATGTTAATATTTAACTTGCAAGAGTGAAATTAAAAAAAAAATTTACATGTATCCATTACATTTAATTGAGAAATGTATATATTTATTCATCTGTGTTTACTTTTTAGTTTTTAATTGTTTATGTTTTCAATTATTAAATGTACAAAATAAAGTTTAAAAAAATAATAAAATGGTTAAACCAAAGGAAAAAAAAAAACTAAATGGTATAACCTGGTGAAGAATATATCCAAAATGTATTCTTGACTAGAGGTGCTCTAATTTAAAAGTTCTTCAAGATAGTAAGAGCAGATTCATAAAAGCAATCTTAAAACTACCATGGCCAGAAGGAAAACTGCTATAACCTGCACATGCAGGAACTCACTGCCCCATGACCCCAACTTCCACTTTGACCCAACTCTCCAATGATTCTAGAATATTTTTAGTAGGAAAGACATATCAAGGGCTTTTAATTTTCGGGCAATACTAAGAGACAAAGTGAGGATTTGTTTAGTTTTTTTTTTTTTTTGTAATCAAATTTTTTATTATTTATTTATTTATTTTTTATTTTTTTTAATTTATATATATATATATACATATATTTTAAGAGGTGCTTAGATTACCCAAAATATTACATGGAACCATGCTCTGTCTCCTGTATATCTGTTCGTTTCCCATGTTTCCCACCTCCCACACTTCCCACCACATCCCACACAAACATCTCCCACAAGTGTGGCCTACCACCCTCAATGAACTTACACATCCTGGAGCCTTGCCACAAACCATAGACCACAGTTCTCACCGTAGACCACACTCTCTCCCACTCAGTTCTGAGTGGTGTGTGCTGATTTAAAATGGCCTACATCCGTTGCCACAACGGTACTCAGGGAATGGAGAGGGCCTGCATCTGCAGGCAGGATCATCCCACCCACCATATCCATGGGATATAAGCCCTCTCTCACTTGGAGTTGGAGTGGACATCACCATCCCAGTCCCCTCAGGATTGGGGGAAGAACTATGGACTAGAGTGGACTTGTTTAGGTTTTTAGGACTACTCCTTTATCGATCATGGTTTAAGTGTTTAAAATGACAACTTCCCTACACAAAGTTACCAGATTAACTCAAAGCTCTGAGACGAACTCTAAAAGGATAGGAAATTCTGTGAAAGGTGACTGTTAATCAATTATAATACCAGGACCAAGATGGTATAAAGGCACTTCAGAACTCTGGGTAATTCTTTCGTTTGCATTAATAGGTAAACATAAAACTGGATCCTCAGAAACTATTTCCAGATATATATAAACCATTTAGCAGAAGAAAGACATTTCATGCACCAATACGTTTCAGTGTCTTTTTAAGCAGTAAAGGAACTCGCACACACCAAAATGTGACCTAGGTAGTTCAGTAGGTACCTGGAGCAAGCAGCTTGACTACTTAGTCCCAGAGTGAGATGTTTAAGTTGCTAGCTGTGGACAGCTACATCCTCTGGCAAGCTGTGAAGATCTGATTCTGCAGGGTAACTGAGTTTCTGTTATAACATGCTGTAAAATAGTACTGGGCACGTTTAACAGGCCTGTCCAGTACACTCGGCTTTGGGAACTAGTTTCCAGTTTTCCTTATCTAACTATAGGCTTCCTTTGTTGTTTTATAACTTCATTTAAACGTTCCAATCCATACTAATTACAAAAGAAAACTTAGTTTACAAACAAAAACAACTTGAAGGTATTTAATAGATGGTGTTTTATCCTTTCAATGCATTCTCATTTTTTTAAATATTAGTTTTCATAATTTTCTTGTGTCACACAAAAATAAGAGCACCCCTCTAAGTGCAGAGTATGGGGGGTGGACAGACACTTTTTCAAATGAAGCACATTTACAAAAGAACAGACCTTCAACCAAAACCATCCAATGAACACCCAAAGAAACAAAAAAACTCCACCCTATTAAACTGGGTGGGCCCAAATCAGGATTTCTAAATGAAACAGATCCTTCTGCTTTACTCAGCATATTAATATACATCATTGTGCTGCTTTTGTGCTTGGACCTTACTCCTAGCTAATGAAAAATTTCTCCTTTTTTCATAATTTTTCTAGTATTGTGTAAGGTTATATCTATTTTTTTAGATTGTGAAATAGCCGCATTTTAATGCTTGGACAAGCCATTTAAAAATTAATTACAAAAACTGCCTCTATTTCATATTTTGATAATGAGAGAAAAACACCCCAAAACGAAAACCAATCAAACAAACAAACAAAACCATACCACATACAGATTAGGACCCAAATGGAAAAGTTAATGTGCTGAAATATTTGTTTTGCAACATCAAAAACAGTAGAGATATTTAATATAATTTGTTTAAATCATAAATACTGAGGTTGAAATATGCATGTATAAATGATATTTAGGCTCAATGAACTGAAAGCTCTCTATAAATACGTAGACGTACGTACAAAGTGCAAAACAAGTGATATCAGGCGTGAGGACTCGGGTCTTTTAATACTCCCATTCATCAGATTTCAGGTCCAGATAGCTGAGAATATTCTGGGCGAGCTTCACCACCTGCTTCCTGGCAGCCTAGCACTTCTCTCCTTGCGGGTCGACAGCATCCCGGGCGAGCAGCTGTTTGGTGAGCAGCTCTTCCAGCCTAATATAGTTCTTATCAGTCCGATTTCCGCCAAAAGAAAGAACTTCTTGGATCTCTGACAATTTTCCAAGGACATCCCACACTACTTTCCATGATGAGTGCTCCTCACAGACAAACGACTTTCTTTTCTCAAGGGCTTCCTTCAAGTCAATGTAAGTTATAAGAGTTTGCACTTCAATCACAGCTCTTCTCCTGGTTTCTGGAATACAGGGTTTTTTTTTTTTTTTTTTTTTTTCCAAGACTGACTTCATCCAACTGTCCAGTCAAACCCTGCAGTTTTGTTTTGCAGGTCAGGTACAATTCAGAAGGATTCTGTACCTGAAGAAGTTCATTTTTTATTTCTCTCATTCTCTTGAAGACCTTTTCCATTTTTAAAATGGAATGACTCTATCCCAGGTCAAATGCATACGTGGTGCCTGCTTCCTCCTCTAAATCCAAATATTTCAACAATGTGTTGAAATCTTCTACTACCTCCCTTCGGTAATTCCTGTTTTCTGAATGCCCGCACACGTCTAAAGCATCCAGATCAGCCATCAACCCTGAGAGCACACAAGACAAGTGCCTGCAAGTCTAGTTGTCCTTGTTCACGCCCATCAGAAGTGCAATCAGAGTGCCTCTAACCTTGTTCACGTTACACATCACAGAGTTAATTTTGGACACTGAAGGATGGACATCTTTGAAAAGCAGCAGGGAAGGCTGCTTCTTCACGCAGTCTTCAATTATCTCCTGCACTGCACAGATTTTGGTTAAAGTGTGATACCTTGCTTTCCGCAAGGAGACCTTCCTTCCGGTTTTAACGTGTGTCAGCCTGAGAATGATATCCTGGATGCTTTCTTCGAATTCATCCATCATACAATTGCCTCTGCTATAGAAAGGCACTATCTTGTCTTTCAAGAGGGTCTGGGCTTCCTCAAAAATATTCCGTATTTCCATTCGGTGCGGGTGATTTGCATTTTGCTCCATTTCTTTGAGAAGATGTTCTGTCTCTTGTGCCGCCCACTTTCTAGCTTGCTGAATATCTTCATTCCCTTCAGTATCTACAATTTCAAAAGGCTGTTTTGTTAGAATCTTCTCCAGTTTCTTGTAATTCTTGTCGTCTGACACACCGCTGAAGCCAATTACTTGCTGTTCTATACTTTTTACTTCCTTTTGGATTTCCTGAAGCCTACTAATGGAAGGGTGTTAGTTTCCCATATCCATATTTTTGTTGTGTTCAGATTCACAAGCACTGGAAGCGCCGCGAGCGCCAGCTGCCAGCTGCCCCGCACAGTAGCCCACAATGACCGCCACTCGGCAGCAGCCTGCGCCCAGCCGCCCCTGCCTCCTCATGGTTAATTTTTGTATAGGGTGTGACATAGTAATTCTCTCTCATTCTTTTGGGTACAGATATCCAGTTTTCCAAGCACCATTTACTGAAGATGCCATTGTCTCCCAGTTGAGTGGGTTTAGTGGCCTTGTCAAATATCAGTTGACCATACATGCAAGGATATATATCTGAATCCTCAGTTCTGTTCCATTGGTCCGTATGTCTATCCTGGTCTTATTAGTCCACATCCTCTCAAGCATTTTGTGTTTATCACACTTTGGATTTAAGCCATTCTAAACCTTATGTAGTGGTATCCATTGCTGTTTTAATTTGCAGTTCCCTAATGACCTATGATGTCAAAAAGCTTTCATACATATATTGGTCATCTGTATATCTGCTTTGGTGAGGTGTCTGCTCATATCTTTGCCCCTTTGTAATTGGGTTATATATTTTCTTACTGATCCTTTTAAATGATATTTTTTATACTTTTTACAATCTTTTAACATTAAACATTGCAAATGTTTTCTCCAAGTCTAAGGTTTGTCCTTTCATTTTTAAATTTATGTTTTTAAATAATATTTCCTTTATTTTTTAAAAAGATGCTTAGATTACTTAAAAGTTACACAAAAACATATAGGGATTCTCATGTGCCCGACTCGCCACACCTCCCACACCCTTCCACATAAACATCCTTCCTTAGTGTGGCACATTCATTGAAATTGACAAATGCATCCTGGGGCTTTGCCACTGAGTGTGGACCATAGCTCACATTGTAATCTACACTCTCTCCTACACATTTCTGCATGTTATGTGATGATATAAAAAAAATGGCCTATATCTGTCATTACAATGTCAAACGGGACAATTCCCAAGTACCAAAATACTTCCATGTAACAACTGTTTTTCCGTCTGTCTGCCCCCAGGGCATCCGGTCATCACTGCCTCCATATCAATGTTGTAATTTCTTCCAATGCTAGAATCACAATATGTCTATAGAAGAATACCAGTAAGTCCACTGTAGTCCATAATTCATTCTCCATATCCTGAAGATTCTGGGATGGTGATGTCCACTCCACCTCTAATTGAGAGGAGGCTTCAATCCCATACAGCTGTTGGATGGGAGTCTCCTCCTTGCAGTTGTTGGCTCTCTCATTTCCTTGGTATGGTGGTTGACAATCCTCATGTCCTTTTTAGTTGTCCAGGGTGAGTCCAATGAACTGGAGAGTAAATGTTTCAACTCTGCTGAGATTCTGGACTCAGCTGGCACATGGACAGCCCAAAATATTCCAGTCTCTTGGATGTATACCTACTAACTCCAGCATCAAGTATAGGTTTAAATAGAAGGGACAGATGAGCCATGTGTGTAGGAAAGCCATAATTGAATCCAACTCTGTCACTGTCAGGAGCACAAACTCCAAAGTAGGGCCCACTGGCAAGGCACCAATCTCGGAAGCTATCTGCCCAGACCATAGGACCTGGGTGTCTCCAGAGCCCTCGGGAGCACCACTAATTGTGGTAATAGCCACTGTGGCAGTCTATGAGAGCCTGCTGAGCTGTGCAAAAACATGACCTCTGGGATGATCTCCTGACTCACTTTGAAGTCTCCTAGCCATATAAACTCATTTGTCTTTACCTTTTCGCCCTTTTATTCGAGGTCTTTTTCCAGTTGCATTGCTAGGTGGTGATTGGTAGTAATCCCCCTGTGCAGGGAGGCTCATCCTCAGGAGTTATGTGCCATGATTGGGGGAAGGTACTGCATTTATATGCTGAGTTTGGCTTAGAGAGAGACCACATTTGAGCAGCAAAGAGGTTTTCAGGAGGCAATTCTTAGGCACCACATAACAATAGGCTAAATTTCAATTTAAAGAGAAAAAGCTCATAAGCTTTGTCAACAATATCAAGGGCCCATCAATGGATCATCCTCCTTCGCCAGTCATTGCCCCTGCAATTGGGGAACTGTTACTGCTCTGTTAGAGAATGTGGCAGAGTTCTCCAGGATGGGAATTCAATATTCTCTTGGTTATTGTGTGAGTCTCCACCCACTGTGGCAATGCCCTGTGAACATTTGAACATATTTATATATCTTATATGTATGTCCACGTATATGTCCTCCCATGTATTCCCCATCACTTACACCCCACACTAATGATCCTCCCTGCCCCAGTTGTAACCCTTCTGTGATTCAAAGCTTCTTCAAAAATGTAGCCATTAAAATAACCAAATGCAATTAATAAGAAAAGGAAACAATACTGATAGGTTTACATATAAGAAATAAAATACATAAAAATTTTAAAAAAATAAATATTAAAAGATTGAGATATTAAAAATTAATGAAAAATATTTTTAAAATTTTTGACATTTTGCCTTTTATCACTGTAATACCTTGTGTCCTCTATGTACAGTGGCATTTTCTTCCATTTACTCCCCAGTGTCTTACTTTTTTCACTTTGATTTCAAAGAAGTTGTAGATCTCCGTAAAGTCACATACAGAATACAGTGGAGTCTCAAATACCCAATATCCTCCACTTTTCCCCCTCCCCATATTAATACTTATTTATATGTGGATGGTACCTTTATTATAACTGATAAACAAATAGTGAAACATAGCTACTAACCATGGGCAATGGTTTAATTTATGGTTTACATTTTAGATAGTACATTTTATATATTTTGATGATAGTTAACATGGCATGTGTCCATCAGTGCAAGATCATGTAGAACACTTCCATTGCCCAATAAATTCCCCTAGTTTGATGTTTCCTATTCCTCCCTCCCCATCCCCTCAGGGCCCAGTGATCTCTGGCTTCACTCCTTGGATGACAAGATTCATAGTTACTTGCAACAACACTGAGGTCTTGACACACTGTTTTGTCCTCCCCTATTAGGAAAAAACCAATCTTTCGAGAGACTCCCACCCCTCTGTGAACAAATCGGTCCTCCCCAGGATGGGATTCCAACTCCTTCCTGCTCATTACGTGGGTGTCCACCAACTGATACAAGACAATATGACAAAACGATCACTCATACATTCCCCAGAAGCCTGCTCCATGTACACCGTGTTTTGAATGCCCCTCCATCCATCACACTAAACCAGTAATCCTTCCTTGTCTTCTGCCATAAGAGCATTCCCAACTTTGTACTTTCAACCACATACCGGCAAATCTCCACTGTTCACTTGGCCCCTCTCCCAACCCTTCCCTCAGTTCCCTGGACCTTCCAACCCACACTCCACAATCTACCCACCTGTCAAACATGCACCACCTAACCCAATAATATCATTAACCTCCTGTCATATCCCTTCAATACGCAACTACACACTTTCAACTTACCATAGATTATGTCCGTATATTTTTGGCTCACAACCTACTTCTCCCTTTCTATTTCCTTACACCTATCTTGCAGATGATAGTTCCCCAAGTCTGCTCAATTTTCTCAATTCATATCAGTGAGGTCATGTACCATTCATCCTTCAATGCCTGGTTTGCTTCACTCATCATGAGGCCCTCAAGATTCATGCATGTTATCTTGTTTGTTAGCACTCTATTCCTTCTTACAGCTTAGTAATATTCCATTGTATGTATGTACCACACTTGTTTATCCATTCACCTGTTGATAGGCATTTATGTTGACACCAACTTTTCAATAGTGAATAAATCCACTATGAACATTGGTGTGCATATATCTGTTCATCTCTTTGCTTTCAATTCTTCTGGGTATATATCCAGCAATAGAATTGCTGGATCATATCCCAGTTCTATTACTAGTTTTTTGAGGAACTGCCAAGCTATCCTCCATGATGGCTGGACCGTTCTACATTCCCATCAGCAGTAGATGAGGTTTCCCATTCCTCCACATACTCTCCAACACTTATAGTCCTCTGTTTTATTAATAGCCGCTAGTCTCATGGGTGTAAGATGGTATCTCATTGCAGTTTTGATTTGCATTTCCCTAATCGCTAGTGATGTTGAGCATCTTTTCATCTGCTTTTTAGCCATTTGTATTTCTTCCTTGGAGAAGTGACTTTTCAGGTCCTTGTCCATTTTTTAAATGGGCTGTTTGTCTTTTTATTTTTCAGGAGTAGGATTTCTTTATATATGCTGGATATTAGGCTTCTATCAGATATATAGGTGCCAAATATTTTCTCCCATCGGTTAGGCTGCCTTTTTACTTTCTTGATAATGTCCTTTGAGGTGCAAAAGTTTTTAATTTTGAGGAGATCCAATTTATTTTTTTTTTTTTTTTTTTTTTTTGATGCTTGTGCTTTGGGTGTGAAGTTCCTGAAACCATGTTATATTACAAGGTTCTTTAGATGCTTCCTTATATTTTCTTCCACAGCTTTTATGGTCTTGGTTCTTATGTTTAGATCTTTGATTCATATTGAGTTGATTTTCATAAAAGACGTGAGATCATGTTCCTCTCTCATTCTTTTGAATATGGATATCCAGTTCTCCATGGACCATTTGCTGAATATGCCATTCTCTCCCAGTTGAGTGGGCTTGTTGGCCTTGTCGAATATGAGATGACTCTATATTTGAGGATCTATATGAGAACTCTCAATTTGGTTCCATTGGTCAGTATGCATATACTAGTTCGAATACCATGCAGATTTGATGACTGTAGCTTTGTAGTATGTTTTAAAGTCAGGTATTGTGACTTTCCAATTTCATTTTTCTTTTTCAATATGTCTTTGGCTCTTCGGGGACTCTTACCCTTCCAAATATATCTTGTAGTTAGTATTTCTATTCATAAAAACTGCTGTGTTGATTTTTACTGGGATTGCATTAAATCTGTTGATTAGTTTGGGTAAGATAGATTTCTTAATGATGTTTTTTTCTTCCTATCCATGAACAGAGAATATTCTTCCATTTATTTAAGTCTTTTTTTAATTTCCTTTAACAGCGTTGTGTAGTTTTCTGTGTTTAAGTCCTTCACATTTTTAGATAAATTTATTCCTAGGTATTTGATTCTTTTAGTTACTACTGTAAATGGCATTTTTTCTTGATTTCCTCCTCAGATTGCTCGTTATTTTGTTCAGAAATGCTACTGATTTTTGAGCATTGATCTTATTGTCTGTCTCTTTACTCAATTCATTTATAAGTTCTAAAAGCTTTGTTGTAGATTTCTCAGGGCTTCCTATGCATAGTATCATGTCATCTGCAAATAGTGAAATTTTTATTTCTCCTTTGCAAATTGTTTGACTTTTATATCTTTTTCTTACTAGGTGCTTGAGCAAGTACTTCTAAGACAATGTTAAATAGGAGCAGTGATAGTGGGCATCCTTGTCTTTTTCCCGATCTTTGAAGGCAATCTTTTAAGATTTCAAAATTGTATGCAATGTTAGCTGTGGTTTTTTCTTATATACCCTTTATTATGTTCAGAAAGTTTCCTTCTATTCCTATCTTTTGCAGGGCTTTTATCAGGAAAGAGTGCTGTATTTTGTCGAGTGTTTATTTGGTATCTATATAAGTGATCATGTGATTTTTTTCTTTCAATCCGTTTATGTGGTGTATTACATTGTTTGATTTTCTTATGCTGAACCATCCTTGCATACCCATGATGAAACCCACTTGTTCTTTGTGTACAATTCTTTTGATGCGTTGTTAAATATGATGAGCAAGTATTTTCTTGAGAATTTTAGCATCTGGATTCATTAGAGAGATTGATCTTTAATATTCCTTTCTTACGGCATCTTTGTTTGTCTTTGATATTAGGGTAATGCTGACATCATAAAATAAGTTAGGCAATGTTCCTTCTACTTCTAATTTTTGGAAGAGTTCAAGCAGGGTTGATGTTTGTTCTTTTCAGAATGTTTGGTAGAATTAACCTGTGAAGCTGTGTCATCTTGGGCTCTTCTTTATTAGGACGTTTGTGATGACTCATTTTATCTCTTTATTTGTAATTGGACTGTTGAGTTCATCAATTTCTTTTTTCATCAGTGTAGGCTGCGTGTGAGTTGCTATGAATTTCTCCTTTTCCTCTAAATTATCCTTCCTTTTAGCATATAATTTTTCAAAGTATCCTCTTATGATACTCTTTATTTCTGTGGGTTCAGAGTTGATAGCCCCTTCCTCATTTCTTATTTTGTGTATTTGCATCTTCTTTCTTTTTTTCTGTGTTAGTCTCGCTAAGGGTTTGTCACTTTTATTGATCTTCTCAAAGAATCAACTTTTGGTTTTGTTTATTTTTTTCTAGTGATTTCTTATTTTCTATTTCATTTAGTTCTGCTCTAATCTTTGTTATTTCCTTCTTTCTACTTCTTTTGGGGTTAGTTGTTCTTTTTCTAATTTCTTTCTGTTTCATTTTAGCTCTTTCTTCTTTCCTGATATATGCGTTTCTGGCTATGAATTTCCCTCTAAGTATGGCTTTTGCCACATTCCATCAGCTTTGATATGTTGTGTGGCCATTTTCATTCTTTTCAAGGTAGTTACCAATGTCTTTTGAAATTTCCTCCTTAACCCAATGTTTTTCTTGGTGGGTGTTGTTTAACTTCCATATCTTTGTGTTAGTCTGGTTCTCTAGCCCTTAGTGATTTCCAATTTCCTTCCATTGTGGTCAGAGAAATTACTTTGTATAATCTCAGTCTTTCTGAATTCATTGAAATTTTTTGTGACCTAGCATGTGGTTTATCTTAGAGTATGATCCATTTGCACTCAAGAAGAATGTATATCTCGCTCTATTTGTGTTTAATGTTCTGTATATGTCTATTACATCCAGATCCTCTAATGTATCATTCAAAGTCTTTGTTTCTTTATTGATTCTTTGTTGAGATGTTCTCTCTAATGGTGATAATGTTGTATTAAAGCCCCCCACTATAATTGTATAGGCATCTGTTTCTCCACATAGTTTTTCCATTGTTAGCCTCATGTATTTTGATGTATTAAGCACCCTGTTAGGTGCTTAAATGGTTATGATTGTTGTTTCTTCTTGAAAGATTACCCCTTTCAATAATTTATAGTGTCCATCTTTTCCTCTTACCATAGTTTTGCATTTAAATTCTATTTTCTCCTATATTAGTACAGCTACTCCCTCCTTTCTTTGGTTATTGTTTGCTTGTAAGATTGTTTTCCAATCATTCATTTTTAGCTTCCTTGAAGCCCTCTTTCTAAGGTGGGTTTCTTGTAGACAACATTTAGATGGGTCACATTTCCTTATCCATTCTGCCAATCTATATCTCTTGACGGGTGAGTTTAATCCATTGGCATTCAGGATTATTACTCTCAAGGAATTACTTACATTAGCCATATTTTCTTTGGGTTTATGTATGTCATATGTTGTTTTCATTTCTCTTTCTGTCTTTTTAGTTGTTTTACACTCTCCTCAAACTCGCTCTCTCCTGTTTTTTCCTTTCAACCTACAAGATTCCCTTTAGTATTTCTTTAAGGGCAGTTTTCTTATTGGCATACTCTCTTAATTTCTGTTTATCTGTGAATATTTTGAATTCTCCACCATTTTTGAATGCCAGCTTTGCTGGGTAGAGAATTCTTTGCTGGAAGTTTCTGTTTTTTTAGTACCTTCACTATGTCATACTGCTGCCTTCTTGCCTCCATGTTTTCAAATGAGAAATCAGCACTTAATCTTATTGAGCTTCCCTTGTACATAATGGTTCTCTTTTCTCTTGTTGCTTTCAGTGTTTTTTCTTTGTGTGAAGCATTTAAGATTTTGATGAGTATATATTTTGAAGTAGGCCTGTTGAGGTTGATACGGTTTGGGGTGTGCTGTGCTTCCTGGACATGTACATTCATCTCCCTAAATAGAGTTGGGAAGATTCCAGCCATTATTTCTTCCTACACTCCTTCTGTTCCCTTTCCCTCTACTGCTTCCTCTGGGATGACTACTATGTGTATACTTTTTGAGTTTTGTCATTCAAATCCCCAAGTCCCTTGTGGATTATTTCTATATTTTTATCTACCTGTTCTACAGTTTGATTTCAGATATACTGCCTTCCACATCATTAATTCTTTCCTCAGCCTGTTCAAATCTGCTTTTATGTGCTTCCACTGCCTTTTCAATTTCTTGGATTGTGCCATTCATCATCATCATATCTATTATCTTTTCATGCATGTTTACCATTTCTTCAGTATGTTTTCTCAGCATCTTTTTTAAATATACTTTTTATTTTAAAAAAAAAATGTATTTAGATTACATATATGCTGCATAAAAATGTAAGGGATTCCCAAAAGCCTCACTGCCTACACGTCTCACATTTTCCCACTTTAACAACGCTTTTCATTAGTGTGGTACATTTATTTCAATTGATCAAAGCATTTTGGAACATTGCCACTAAGCATGGATTATATTTTACATGTAGTTTACACTCTCTCCAGCACAATTTTGTAGGTTATGGCAAGGTATGTAATGGCCCAATATCTATCATTGTAATGTCATTCAGGAAAATTCCCAAGTCCCCAAAATGCCCCCATATTTGACCTGTATGTCCCTTTCACTACCATCAGAACCTCTAGTGGCCACTGCCTCCACATGAATGATATTGCTTCTTCCATTGTTAGAAACACAATTATTTCTATAATAGAATACCAGTAAGTCTACTTTAGTCCATAGTTCATTCCCCATTCCTGAGGATTCTGGAATGGTGTTGCACACTCCCCCTCTAATTGAGAGGAGGTTTTGATACCATGGAGCAGATGGATGGGACTCTCTTGCCTGCCGTTGTCGACTTCCTCGGTTTCTTTGTATCGTCATTATCCATCATCATCTCCTTGTTAGTTTTCCTAGTTGAGGCTAATGAACTGGAGACTAGGTATTGCAATACCATTGAATTTAAGGGCCCAGCTGGTACATGGGCTTCTCAGGGGTTAAGTCTCTTGGACGTACACCTACCAATTCTAGCACCAATTATAGATTCAAATAAAAGGGACAGAAGAGGCATGTGTAAAGAAGTCATATCTGAGTCCAACTCTGTCACACTTGAGAGCACATACTCCAAAGTAAGGCCCGCTGGCAAGGCACCAAACTTAGAGCTATCTGCCATGATCGTACATCCTGGGTGTCCACAGAGTCCTCAGAATAGCCACTATTTGTTGTAGTATCTACCTTGGCCGTCTATGAGACCCTGTTAAACATGCATAAGCGTTACCTCTCAGATGACCTCCCGACTCACTTTGAAGTCTCTTAGCCATATACACTCATTTGTCTTTACCTTTCCCCCCTTTTATCAAGGTCTTTTTCTAACTGTATCACCAGCCAGTGCTTGGTAGTAATCTCTCGTTGCCATGGAGTCCCATTACCAGGTGTCATGTCCCATGATGGGGGAATGCAATGCATTTATATGCTGAGTTTTAAATTAGAGAGAGGCACATTTGAGCAACAAAAATGCTCTCAGTAGGCAACTCTTAGGTACTCTCCAAGACTAGTCTCAGTTGCAACTTCAAGAGCAAAAGGCTTGCAAGCATAATCATCAACATCAAAGGCCCATCAATGGACCACCCTTCTTCACTAGTCATTACCCTGGCAGTTTGGGGATTGTTGCTGCTCCATTAGAGAATGTTCCAGAGCTACTTAGGAAGTGAATTAAATAATCTTTCAGTTCTCGTGTGAATCTCCACACACTGTGTCAATGCTCCATGAATATTCGCACATATTTATATATCTTATATGTATGCCCAGGTAAACTTCTTCCCATGTATCCCTGATCACTGACACCCCACCCCGTTGATCCTCCCTTGCTATAATTATATCCCTTCTGTGATCCAAAACCTCTTCAAAATTGAAGCCAAGGATATTGCCAAATTTGATTAATAGGAAAATTAAATAATTATGATAGAATTAAAGATAAGTAATAAAATACATAATAATTTAGAGAAAGTAAAACTTAAAGTAAATAAATTAGGGTATTAATAAATGATAAACATTAATAAAATAAAATAAAATAAATTATTTTTTGATGTTTTCTGTTTCATCACTGTAATACCAGTTGTCTGTAGGTACATTGGCATTTTTTCCATTTCTCCCCCAGTGTCTTACTTTTTTTTATATTGTCTTCATTGAAGTTTTAGGTCACAGTAAGGTTACATACAGAATATAGGTGACTCCCATATACCCAACATCCTCCCCCTTTTCCCCCTTCCCTATTGATAATCTTTTTACATGTGGATGGTACATTTGTTACAACTGATGTATAAATATTGAAATATAGCTACCAATTATGATCAATGGTTTACATTATGGTGTATTTTTAGACCATACACATTTATAATTTTTTGATGAAATTTATCATGGTCTGTAACAATCATTGCATGATAATGCATAGCCCTTCCATTTTCCTGAAATATGCCCTCTTCAATCTCTTCTCTTCTTCTCTTCCCCTCCCATTGGGACCCACAGGGACCACCAGGCTTTACTTCTTGAAGGACAAGATTCTTAGATACTTGCAACAATGCTGAGGGCTGGACATATTAGTCTGTCCTCCCTTATTAGGAATTGTCCATGCTCTCGAGAGACACACCCCCTTCTGTTTGAGAACATATTGGACCTCTCCCGCATGGGATTCCAACTACTTCCCACTCAGTATGTGGGTCTCCCCCCACTGATACAGCACACTGTGAGAAAATGATCACTCGCACGTTCTCTAGAGAATGTGCAAATCTTCAAGTTTCATCTTAGTATCCTTAATCTCTTCCTTCAGTTCATTAAGTTTGTCCTTGATATTTGTTTGGACAGCTATGATTAGTTGTTCAATGTTCTGTATCTCTTCCTGATTTTTAGTTTGTTCATTGGCCTGGGCCATGTCTTCGTTTTGCTTTATATGATTTGCAAGTTTTTGTTGCCCTCTTGTCATCTTTTTATTTTGATGGGTTTATTCAGTTGATTAGTTTCTCTTTACTCTAGGGTTTTATTTAATTGCTGTTTTTGTGTGTGTGTTTAGTTTTCTTTTTGACACTTTGTTTTTCTTATTCTGTTTCATTGCTTTTGTATTTGTTCCCTTGAAGGAAAAAAAAAAACAGGCCAGGGAAGGTGATAAAGGAAAGAAAAGTAAAAGGGTAATAGTAATAATTATAGTAATCATTAGAAGAGGAACCATATAAGACATTGTTAAATGAATAGTTAACTCATGTAAGTAGTGTAGAGTAATAGGAATAAAAATGTGGAGTACCGACATTGAAGCCAAATAAGGAAAAATATATGGAATTAATTAAAAGGCCAGAATAATGAGGAAAGAGAGAAAAAGTAAAGTAAAATAAATAAATAAAAAAGTTAAAAAAAAAAAAAGATAAATGACATAGAAATAAAACCCAGAAAAACTGAGGACTAAACACAGTGAAGTGGAATGTAAGAACAACAACAGAAAGCAGAAGATAGAATGATGAAGAAGAAAAAGAGATAGTGCTGGTAGACAAAACTGATAAACACAACTTAGGGGAAATCAATGAAGAAGAAACACAGCAATCAAGAATCAAGTCAGCAGCACCTTGAGGAATTTATCTCTTTGTTCAGATCCCTTCAGATCTAAGTCCTGAAGCTTCCTACTTTGCGGGTTCCCAAAACAGCTCACTCGATCAGGATTTTGCCCCCATTCAGCCGTTTTTTGTGTGTGTGACAGAGATTTGCCTATGTTCCTTTGAAAGAAAAAAAAATTAGATCCAGAGAAAAGGAAAGAGATAGGAAGACAAAAAAAAAAATAATAGTAATGATAACAGTAAAAGTTAGGAAAGCAGCCACAGAAGACCTAAGAAATTGAAAAATTAACAAAAGTAAGAAGCACAGAGGAATAAGATTAATAAAGTGTAATAGAAAAAATGAAACAAGAAACAGAATAGAGAAAAAATGTATAGAATGAATTAGAAGGCTGGATTGGTGAGAAGAAGTGAAAAGACAAAAGAAAAGAGAGAAAGAAAAAAGTGAAAAACTGAAAGTACACAGAGAAAAAAGGAGATAGGGAGAAATACAAGCAAGAAAAATAGGAGACCAAATAAAAGAGGTGGAATGAAAGAACAACAACAGAAAACTATAGAATTAAATATGAAGGTGTGAAAAGAAATAACATAGGTAGAATAAATCAGTAACAAAAAGAAAAAAAGGAAAAATAAAGAAGCAGAGAAAAAAAGGAAAGGGATGCAAAGCAAGGAAGAAAGAAGACAGAAGCAATTCATTTAAAAAAAAATAGGAGACAGAAGGAAAAAAATAATAAACACAGAAAAACAACCTTCTCTGTTTGACCCCTAATGATCTTCTCAGGCTGCTGTTGTTCCTCAGTCACTCACCTTGCAGCCTGCCCTCTGCAGGTTTTGAACTTGGTTATTGAGTAAAGTAAGGAAAATAAAAGTAAAGGGACCTTTTCTTTCTTTCTTTCTTTCTTTTTTTTTTTGAAAAAATAAGATCCAAGAAAAGCTAATTCAAAGAAAATGTCTATAGTTTCCCTGTCACAAAGTTTCAGCTGGATGCCTGATAACCTGGTGAATTACTTCTCAAGGAAGAGCCAGGAATTGAACCAGGGACTTCATATATTCTAGGCAGGAATTCTTCCACTTAGCTAATGTGATTTCTTCTGACAACTAGCCTTTCAGAAGGCTATCCGCCCATTTTCCATTGGGCAGTTTAGATCCCCTGCAGTCAGCTGTAGTGGTGCTGATCGCTGCCTGTCTGCCTCCCCACTGATGTAATTCCACTCTTTACTTAGGTGGCTGGGTGTGACTGTCAGCCTGAGGTGATCCCCCTCCCTCTCCATGTCGAGTCAGGGTCCCTTCCGATATTCAAGGGGGTCCAGCTGCCCAAACTCATCAAAAAAAAAAAAATCAATCTCCCAGACCCCTCTTCCTGGCAGGGAATCTGCCATCACACTCCTATTCAGAGCAGGGGGCTAGGGTCTCCACCTAGTCTGTCCACCCTTAAGTCCTTGTATATGTGCCCCTTCCAGCCTAAAGGTAAGCAACCCATGATTATTCCTGGCTTCCCTATCTGTCCAATACCCTCCTAGAAGACTCAGAACACTTTCCCATGGAAGTTGACGTCTGCTCTACTATCAGTTAGATACAATTCACCAGGAGTTTTACCCTCTCTTAATATCTCTGGGGTGGTGGAGGGGAGCTCTTCCTGGCAACTGGGAAGTTTAATAACCCATGATTACTTGTATGGATTCTTTATGTCTCTGACCCTCATTCTTCTCATAGTTGGTAAGCAGTGTTCTGGCTTCCTGTGCCCCAAAGCAGGTCCTCACAGCAGCCTCTGGCTTTTTCTTTGTTGTTTTAGTGAGAGCTAAGACTTATATGTCTAACCCACCCACCATGTTCTCAGAATCCCCTTCATTCTTTTAATAGAGTCTTTTGTAGAGCAGGAAATTTTACCTTTGGCAAAGTCCAAATTAACAATATTTTAATACATGAACATGCTTTTTGTGCTGTATTTAAAAAATAATTGCCAAATCCTAGGTCACCTAGATTTTCTCCTTTGGTATCTTCTAAAAGTCATAATTTGGGGATTTATAATTAGGTTTATGATACAATTTGACTTAATCTTGTAAACAGTGTGAGACCTAGTACTATTTTCTTTTCCTTTACCTATGAATGTTTAGTTTTTCAGAATCATTTTTTGTAAAGAATATTCTTTCCCATTGAATTGTCTTTGCTATGTATTAAAATATTACTTGAATATTACAGCAAATAAACACTAGGAAGTAGGAGAAACACATGATCATCTAAATTGTGGTCGAAAAGGCATTTGACAAAATACAATACACTTTATTCATAAAAACACTTAGATCAGTAGGAATAGAAGGAAATTTCTTTTTTATAATAAAATGCATATGTAAAAAGCCCACATTAACATCCTGGTTAATGGTGAAAACATTAACTTTCCCTCTAAGATCAGGAATAAGACGAGGATGGCCACTGTCACCACAGTTTTTTAGCATTGTATTGGAAGTTTTTGCCAGAGCAATTAGGAAAGAAAAATAAAAATGTACTCAAATTGGAAAGGAAGAAGTAAAACTTTTCCTATTTGCATATAACAAGAGCCTATATAAAGAAATCCTGAGAAGTTCACAATAAAGCTTCTAGAGCTAATAAATGAATAAAGCATCATGTTTGGGTACAGGATCAGCACCAGACAATCAGTACTGCTTATACAGGCTAACATTGAACAAATGGAAGGAGAAATCAAGAAAAAAAATTCCATTCATATCAACTAAATGAATCAAATATGTAGGAATAAATCTAATGAAAGAGATCAAGAACCTGTGAGTAGAAAATTACAAAGCATTGCTCAAAGAAATCCATGAGGACCTAAATAAATGGAAGGGTATTTCATGTTCATGGATTAGAAGACTAAATATCAATGCTACCAAAATCAAAAGTATAGATTCAATGCAAATCCAATCAAAGCTCTAACAATATTCTTCAAATAAATGGAAAATCTAATCAACAAATTCATATGGAAAAGTAAGGAACCCTGAAAAGCTGAAAACATCTTGAAAATTAATGAATTTGGAGGGATCACTTTTCTTGTTGTCACAACATATTACAAAACCACAGTAATCAATGCAGCATGCTACTATCACAAGGACAGGCATAATTAAAAATGAAATTAATTGAGAACTCAGAAACCGATCTTTAGATTAATAGCCAACTGAATCCTTACAAGGTGGTAAAGAGCACTCAATTGGAAAAGAACAGTCTCTGTGAAATATACTTGGGAGAGGGGGCATGATGGTTGCAGAATAAGAAGCTCCAAGTGACAGCTCATCCTTCAGAGCAGTTAACAATCAAAGCAGAGCTAGCTAAAGCACCTGATTGAGGATTCCAGTAGACCAGAAAAGCATCCTGAAACATCCTTGAAAGAATGGAAAGAGGAGACTGCCTATCTGCAGTGAAGATTCATGTGTAGAGAACTCCACACCGCTGAGGTCAGTGCCCACCCTCCAATGGTGGTGCTAACCACCTTGGGAGAAGTTCCATGGCTGAAGTTGGAATTTCCTTTTCCAAAAAATGCAGAAGGAAGAGTCAGTTGGGCACCACATTCAGCTGCTGATTAGTAAATTTGGCTATCTAAAGTGGTATAATCCTAAGAAATCTAAAGCGTGAACCTGTCTAAGTCAGAAAGAGGGAAGTAGCCACCATTTTAACACCACGCATGGCATGAGGAGAAGCAGTGATGGTAGAGACAGGCTTCTTTCCACCCAGATCGGAGTGCAGCCCTAACCTATTTCTCCCTTAAGGGAAAAATAGATATCTCTACAATAATAGTTGAAGACTTCAATACAACACTCTCAGCATTGGATATAACATCTGGGCAGAGGGTCAATAAAGAAACAGAGAGCTTGAATAATATGATAAATGCACTAAACCTGATTGATATATATGGAACATTACACCCCAAAACAGCAAGATAAATATTCTTCTCAAGTGTCAGTGGATCTTTCTCCAGAATAGACCATATGAGGGGTCACAAGCAGATATCAATAAATTCAACACGACCAAATTATA
>JAKSZT010054171.1:1596471-1641936 GCA_026826555.1 Tolypeutes matacus | reverse complement strand
AATTTCAGTTATTGTTTTCTTCAGCATCAATATTTATCTTTGGTTCTTTTCTATTATTTCTTGATTTAAATCTCATTTTTCTATATCATTTTACTGATTTCTTTAATTTTTATCTGTGTTTTTCTTTGAACATATCTAAAGCACTTTTGCTAATAGTATTTGTCTGATATGTCCAAAGTCTGAGTTTCCTAACTGAAGATTTAGGATTCAGTATTATGTTCTTTTAATTTGTTGTCATTTCCTGCTTCTTTGTCAGTATTTTATTTTTTGTTTCATAAGAAAAAATTAATATTTTAATGTGTTAATTCTGGAATTTAGACACAAAATTTTCTGTTGGTTAAGCTTTTATTCACCTAGTGCTATGAAATAAATTTCCACTATGAGGAGATAAAGAAAATTAAAAAAATAAAATACAACAAAATATAATTTAAAAGGAAGAAAAACTAAATGAATAAAAGCACACTTCTAAGTCTTTTCAGATTTGCCTTTGTGTGAGATGCTCTCTTTCTGAGCTTAGTCAGCTTTAAAAAGAGTCTAACAAACAGCCAAAGTCAAAATCAAAGGATATGTAGTAACCTATTTCATCTTTTCTGAGCGTGCATATTGTCCTGAGCATGTCTGTGGTCTCATGTATTCTCATGTATTCTCCCACGATTTGTGAGAACCTCAGTTCTTAACTCTTAAAGCACAGAAATTTGAAAGTAAAATATTAATGTAGACCAAGGGGTTTTTCTGTGTGCACAAAAACTCTTAAAATTTACCTTTGATGAGATAGAATATACTATAATTCATTTTGATTTATCATTTCTGCTAAATTTTCATTTTTGTGAATGCCTTCACCTTATAATTATATAGATTAAAATTGTCCTTTAGTGGAGTAATATATTTCACAGATAATTTTCTATAAATAATCAACCAGCTAGCAATTATTGGTGCATAACAGGTGTGTTTGATACCACAGAGGCAGACAGTTTAACAGAAATATCAGAGAAAGCGACAAAGAAATCCTCATGAAAACCACTGTCATACCAATGTTACTGCGCACACATCACAAACTGAGCACTTTGAGGAGTAATATCAGAAGCTTCACATACTGGATCAATTCATTTTGCTAAAGTAGTCCAGCCAAGTCATTAAACTAACCAACAATCAAGCAAAATAAACATGCCTGAGAGTAGAAGGCTATCAATATCCAAAACTGTTAAAATATATTTTATAATTGTCCAATTTTCAACAAAATGTATGAGACATTTGAAAGAAGCAGAAAATATGACCCATAGGCACAAAAAGGAGCAGCAGAAATAGGCTATAAGAAGACCAATATCAAATGTAACTAATAAAGGTGTCAAAACATCCGTTATATGTATGTTCAAAGAACTAAAGTAAACCATGCTCAAAGAATTAAAGTATTATTGCTATGGTATATTATATACAGAATATTGATAAGGTGATAGAAATTATAAAAAAGAGGCACATGTGAAGTCTGGTGTTGAAAATTACAATGAATGGAGTGAAAATTTCACTAGAGGACTTCTAAAGTAGATTTACACTGGTAGAAGAAAGAACAAGAGAAGATGATGATAGATCGATAGTGATTATGCCATATGAAGAACAGAGGAAACTAAGACTGGGAAAAATAAAGAGAGTCTCAGAGAAATGTGAGACACCATTATAAATACCAACATACACATATATGTATTACCAGAAAAATAGGACATAGAAAGGAGCAGGAAAAAAAAATTGAAAATATAATGTCTGAAAACACCTCAAATTGATGAAGAACATTAATATACACATCTAGGAAGCTCAACAAACTTCATAGAAGAGAAATACAAAGAGATCCAACCCCAGACACATCATACTAATAGTATTCAAAAGCAAAGCAAAGACAACATTCTAAAGCAGTAAGAGAAACATAACTTATTAAGAAACATAACCCAAGTAAAATTAATGACTTACCATCAGAGACTCTGATGGTAGTGGGACGACAGTGGGACGACATATGTAAAGTGCAAGAAGAAAAAAATTGTCAAAGAGAATCTTAAATCCAGGAAAACTACTTTTCAGAAATGAAACTGAAATAAATACATGTACAGATAAACAAAGAGTGAGAGAATTTGTTGCTAGAATACTTGTCTTATAAACATATACTGAAGGAACTTTTTAAGCAGAATGCAGTGATCCCAGGCAATAATTTTTAATTCACACGCATGCATATAAAAACACTGTTTAAAATAATCATGCATTTATAAAATATGGTATAAATGCATATTTCTTCCCCATATTTCTAATTGGTTTAACAAATAGTTGCATAAAACAAAATGTATATAATTGTATTATTTAGCTGATATATAGAAATTTAATATATTTGACAATAATAGTACAAAGGCAATGAGTGGGAGCAAAGCTGTAATGGAGTAAGGAAATTTCTTTACCAAATGGTTACTCACAACTACAGTATCCAGAGTCCACCGAACTACCAGAATAAGGTCACTGTCCTACACATGGCAACATTTGCCAAAGACTTCAGATCCCAAGAGCAAGTGCAAGAGTTTCCCCAAACAACACTCAGTTTTGGTAAATCACTAGACAGACACACAAAACTCAGCTATACATATGATTACAAAGTTATTATAGTGAAAGGATAGAAATTAGAACCAACCAAAGGAATAGACATATAGTGTAAGATCTAGGAGGAAACTTCTATCATCCTCAGGGATATGTTATTACACCCTAATCCCAGCATCAATTTATAGCAATATTTATGGTGTATACCAACAAAATCATCTTGACCAACATCAGTGTAAGGGTTTTTATTGAGGAAGATCTTGTAATTTTGATATATAAAGGCAGTGGTCACCAGAGGTTCTGAGGGAAGGGAGAGGGAAGAATAGGTGTAACATGGGGTGTTTCTGAGACATTGGAATTGTTCTGAGTGACATTGCATTGATAGATACGGGTCATTATACATTTTGTCAAAACCTATAAAATGTGTGATGCATAGTGTAAACAATAAAGCAAACTGTTTTCCATGGTTAGTAGCAATGCTTCAATATGTGTTTATCAATTGTAACAAATGTACCATACTAATGAAAAATGTTGCTAATGGGGAAAAGTGTGTGAGAGGGAGGAGTTGAGGTATATAGGAATCTTCCTATGTTTTCAAACTATCACTATGTAATCTAAAGCTTCTTTAAACATAAATTAAAAATAAAATAAAAATTAAAAATAAAAATAAACAGTTTTCATTGAGGTTGCCTTACATAAGCATGCCAGGAAACTGTAAACTCAAATATTCATCAACTGACAAATGAATAAACAAGTTATAATATAGCCATACAATGGATTATTATTCATCCATAGGTAGGAATTAAATAATGAAACATGTTACAGAATGGATGAATGTTGAAAACATTATTTTAAATGAAATAAGTCAGTAATAAAGATCATGTAATTTATAGTTCTATTGATATGAAATGTTTAGCATAGGCAAATCTATAGAGGCAGAAAGTATATTATTGGTTTGCTAAAGCTGAGGGAACTGGTATAAAATGAGGATTGACTGCTAAAGGCCAGAGTTTCCTTTTGGATTGAATAAATGTTCTAAAATTGTTTCAGTGATGGATGCACAATCCTGTGAATGTTATAAAAGCCATTAAATTGTACAATTCAAATAAATGAATTTTATGTAATGTGAGTAATATATCAATAAATCTGTTAAAAAGTTCCTTTAAACAGAACCTTATGTTCTCCATACAATTCACTTTCACACTTTTCCAGACATTTTCTTTGTCAGTTTTTATTTGAAAGTCTTCTTCCCTTAAAATTTTTATAGTAATAGATATGTTATTTGATGTGTATATATATAATTACACATATTTATGTAGATATATATAATTTTTCATATTATCAATAAAAGAAATGCAGAAAATTGTCCAAGCCATATGAATTCTTAAGTATTGTATAGTTTTGTGATTCTGTGAAGTTATTCCAGAGAATATTGCAAATATAAAAAAGGTTTGGAAGATTTAAATTTTTTCATTTACGTTCTATGTTTTTCTTTAAAGTGCCCTATGAACGAATATATTTTACACATAGTCCAGATTTTAAAAATCACACTTGTGACCTCTAAATCCATAAATGATGGAATAATTCAAGTACAGCCCATCTTTCCCACTAATTATGATCTAAGCCCTGGACAGAATATGAAATAAAACTACCTGAGATATCTGAAAACTATATGATAACAGATCGATTGAAAACTGAAGTAAAAACTTGAATAACTGCCCATAGCAACAGTATGTTTTGTGATTTTTTACCTCATTTGTCTACTAGTTTTAATCGTTTTGGTGAATAATTCTCAGAAATTCACAGTGGAAGATGAAATCAAATCTCTGGGAAAAACATGCTGTTTTAGTTTGCTAAAATCTGCTGGGGGCAATATACCAAAAATGAGTTGGCTTTTACAATGGGGATTTATTAGATTAAAAGTTTACATTTATGAGGCCATGAAAGTGTCCAAATAAAGGAAACAGGATATCCTTTTTCCCTGAGCTGCAGCTCTGGGTAATCAGGCACATAGTAGTACCTGCTCATCTCCCCCCCTCTCCTCTAGACCTCGTTACTTTCAGAGTCTAACTAAAGTGGCTTCCCCTAAGATTCCATGTTCCATTGATTTCTCCTTCTGGCTCTTGGGGTCTTCTCTCTCAGCTTCTTGTTTCCTCTCTGTCTCTGCACCTTTTTTACTGTGTCTGTGGCATTTTATCCTCCATTTATAAAGGACTCCAATAAGAGGTTTGAGACATTCCCTGGTTCCCACAATTTAATCAATGGCCTCATCTTCAATACGTTTACAATCACAGGAATGGATTAACTCTAAGAACATGATTTCCTGTGGTCCACAAAAGCTTCAACCTTCCACATCCCCATATTTTAACAAATGGACCATGAAAAAATGTCTCTTTGTGAAGGTTGTGAAGCTATCCCATTCCTTCGTTTTTTATCTTTATTTTTATTTAATCCTGTGTTAACAGTTTGAAGCTGGGTGGATCCCAGAAAAACAAACACTAGGGTTAATCCATTCCTCTGGGTATGGCACCCTTTGATTGGGTTGAATTCACTTAGGGGGACTTTGAGTGGATTAATTCAGTGATGTATGATCCAGGGTGTTCCTCTTGCTGAAGTCCTTTAAAAATGGAGGACTGAAAGCAAATACACAGAGCAAAAAGTGGCAGAGACAGAGAGGCTGAGAGAGAGAGGTGGAGCACAGAGGAATGGAAAGAGGCCCTCAAAAGGCTGACTAGAGAAGCCTCGAGGAGAGCGGAGAGACAAGACATAGGCTTGATGGCCCACAGTTGAGCTTGGGCAAAAAGTAAGCCTGGAGGGGAGGGCAGAGACGTTGGCAGAGCTGCCACTGTGCCTTACCAAAAGGCAGGAGGCCAGCATGGCAAGCAGTTGATCATCTCTGATGATGGCCTGACTTAGACATTTTCTCAGACTCAGAACTGTAATCTTTTAACCTAATAAATTCCAATTATAAAAGCCAATCTTTTCAGGTATATTTTTCCAAGCAACTTTTAGCAAACTAAAACAGAAATTGGTAAGAGGAAAGTGGGGTGCTACGGCTATGCAAATATCAAAAATGTTCGAAAGGTTTTAAAAATGGTTAAGGGGTATATTTTATGAGTATTGTGAGATGTTTTCTAGAAAATGCCAAGGTGGATTTGAAGAGACTGTTGATAAAAATATAGACACTAAAGATACTTCCGATGAGGCCTTAGACAGAAATGATGACTGTCATATTGCAAACTGGAAGGAAGGTAATCCTTGCTTTAAAGTGACAGAAAACTTGTCAAAATTCACTCCCTGTGTTAGATGGAAGATAGAATTTGAAATTGATGAACTTGGATATTTAGCTGAGGAGATTTCCAAACTAAATATGGAAAATACAGCCTGCCCTCTCCTTACAGCTTATAGGAAAAGGTGAGATCAAGGGAGTTAGCTGAGAACTGAACTCTTGGGTATAAAGTAACCAGAAATTGATGGTTTGGGAAATTCTGAGCTTCTGCAAACTGAGTCCTCAGGGTATAGAGCCCACATGAGTATTTAACTCAACATGGACCCACCCAGTCTTTTCAGTGTAAGTCAGCATTGGAAATGCAATTATCCAGAAAGAATTTGTGGAAAGTCTTACTGTCTCATGACTGGGACCCCTGTTTCCCACATGCTAAACCAAGAGTTTTGTGATCTATATATGAACAGAATCGTTGCCAGCTTGAATTAAAAGGGACAGCAAATGGAGAAATTGAAGGGAAAATGACTTCAAGGGCAAAGTTGTGGATGCTGAGTTCTGAAACATAAGACATCTTCTTGGGCCAGGTAAGGGACTACACCCATGTGTGCAGATAGAGATAGTTGACCCCACATTTGGAAGAATGTGAGCTTTCTGCCTCATTGTTCAGGGAGAGTGCTGATGCCCTAGAATTTACAGAGGATGGAACACATTTTCTGGAGTTAGGTGACCACCCCAATCTTCTGAATGGTTTGCTCCTGTGTCCCAGAGTTTTGGGAGATAATGGCCCTCACCCCAGTGTTTCTGAAGGGTGAGGCCTTGAATTCAGTGACCATCCAGAAACTTGATGATGGTGTTGTTGAGAATAAGGTCACTGGGCAAACCCTTGGATGGTGTGAGACTCCTGCTCCATGAGGCCCTGAAGAGAAGATATCATTCTATATGTGACTCTCAGATTTTGAAATCTAATGGCATATGCCCTGCAAGTGTCTGGAACAGTTTCGGACCCATGACCATGTTTCCCTTCCAATTTTTCCCTATGGGTAATGGGAGTATTTATTCTATGGCTGTACCACCTTTGTACATTGGAAGCAGAAAACTTGTTTCCTAAGTTGCAGAGATCTACACCCAGAGAATGTAATTTTGTCCCAAGACAGACTACATCATGTTAACTGATTTTGATGAGATTTTGTACTTAGGATTGTTAAAGATTTAATGCTTCTTGAAACATTATGATGGAATAAATGTATTTTACATATGAAAATAACATGTCTTTTGGGGATCCAGAAGGTGGAATGTGGAATTTTGAAGCTGGGTAGATCCCAGAAAATCATGTCAATAGGGCTAATCCATTCCTGTGGTTATAGGACCTTTTAAATGAATTGGACTCAGTTGGGAGGACTTTGACTGGATTACTTCATTGAGGAATGACTCAGGGTGGATCTTGTTCCTCTTGATAGAGTGCTTTATGAAGAGAGGACAGAAAAGAGAGACACAGAGTAAAAAGTAACAGAGACAGAGAAACCCCAAGGAGTGAGGTGAGAGGTCCCAGAGCCTGGAGGGTGGATTCAGCAGAACACAGAGGCACAGAAAGAGGCCCATGAGAGGCTAAGAAAGGCCTAGAGGAAAAGGAAGGGATAATCTATGTGCCTGATTACCCATATTGAGCTTTTGAAGAAAGTATACCTGGAGGAGGGTCAGAGACATTGGCAGAGTTAACATTGTGGATGCTACCACAAATAGTGGGGCTCTTGAGAGCTCTGGACACACCCAGGTCCTATGGTCATGGCAGAAAGCTCAGGAGTTTGGTGCCTTGCCAGTGGGCCGTATTTTGGAGTTTGTGCTCCTGACAGTGACAGAGTTGGACTCAGTTATGGCTTCCCGACACATGGCTCATCTGTCCCTTCTATTTAAACCTATATTTGGTGCTGGAGTTTGTAGGTGTATGTCCAAGAGACTGGAATCTTTGAGCTTCCATGTGCCAGCTGGGCCTGGAGCCTCAGCAGAGTTGCAAAACCTACTCTCCAGTTCATTGGACTCACCCAGGACAATTAACAAAGAGGTGAGGATTGACAACCTCCGTACCAAGGGAACAAGAGAGCCTACAACTGCAAGGAAGAGAGTCCCATCCATCAGCTGTGTGGGATCAAAGCCCCCTCTCAGTTAGATGTTGAGTGGACATCACCATCCCAGAATCCTCAAGATTGGGAAATGAACTATGGACTAGATTGGACTTACTGGTATTCTATTATAGACGTATTGGGATTCTAGCAATGGAAGAAACTACAACATTGATGTGGAGGCCGTGGCCACTGGAGGCTTTCGGAGCAGGGAGAGGGAAATAGAGTTGTAATATGTGGGCTTTTTTGGGACTGGTGAATGGTCTTGATTGACATTGCAATGACAGATACAGACCATTTTATATCATCCCATAACATGCAGATCTGTGTGGGAGAGAGTATAGACTACAATGTGAACTATGGTCCATGCTCAGTGGCAGTGCCCCAGGATGCATTTATCAATTGCAATGAATATGCCACACTAATGAAGGATGGTGTTTATGTGGGAGGGTGTGCGAGGTGTTGGGAGTGGGGCATATGGAAACCTCTATATTTTTGTGTAGCATTTATGTAATCTAAGTATCTTTTAAAAAATTAAAATTTAAAAATTATTATAAAAAGAACTGAGTGGACCATACCGCAGTCCCACCAGCAGTGGATGAGAGTTCCTATGAATCCCAGTGGGTTCCGTGTAATATTTTGGGTAATCTAAGCACCTCTTAAAATATATGTATATATATATATATATATAAATAACATTTTTGTAAGCAAATACACATATATGCATATATAATTATATATCATTTTGCAAATGATTGTATGTATTGTGAGAATTTTGATTTTTACCTACAATTAAAAAAAAAAAAAAAAAAAGAACTGATTATATCAGCAGTCAGAAGAGATAATTTTCACCTTAACTTCAGCCAGCCATCTTCTCCGGGGAAATTCTTTTCAAACCTTCATCAGGGTCCTCAATTGCAGCCTGCCCTACTGAATTGAATTTGTGCATCCCCACTATTTTGTGAGACAATTTTATGAAATGTCATACTATTTATAGATATTTCCTATCGGTTCTGTTTCCCTAGAGAACCATGACTAATACATAGTGAAAGGACACTAACTCACTAAAAGTCTGAAATACAATCATAGTAATGTAGAAAACACCCTTCCCCCATATTTTATATCCACATCAATAGGTATTCTGTTTAATATCATGGGGTTATAGTTGAAAAGAACCGAAACATTCAGATCCTCTTTAAGGAATAGTGTCCAAGGAAACCAAAAGAAATAGAAGGGACAAAAACAATGACACCAGAAGAAATTTTAGCTTCTGAAACCTACACATACATAAAACACAACGACAGCTTAATTTCTAGCCAGCTAAATATAAAACCCAACAATAATTGCCTTACCTTGCTTTCTAATAATCTGATACATCACGTGCAGCTGTCAACAAAACTTACATGGATTGCTCTCTTTGTTTACCAGAGCTGCTGTATAACTACTATAGACTGGTTGACCTAAGCAACAGGAAATAATTATCTCATGACTCTGGAGGGTAGAAGTCAAAAATCCAAGTGTTGCCAGAATCATTCTTTTACCAAAGTTTGTAGTGTTACAGTGGTAGCTTGTTAGGAATCCATAACTCAATCACTACCTTAATTACATGTACATCTGTATCCTTCTGTCAACATATTCTTTACTTATATGTACTCCAGTCATATAGGAGTAAGATAGACCCTGATTAAGTTTGGTTTCATCTTATCTAAGATCTTCTAAGATCCTCTCTTAAAGTGAATTCATTCAAAAGACAGTGGTTTAGGAATTGAACATGTTTTGGTGGGGGACATGACTCAATCAATAACACATGCTAAACAGCAGAAAACACAGTCTGAAGAGACAGGGTCAAACATCAGAAACAGGCTCAGATAATGCAGAAATTTGTTTTGGGAATTGTGAGACTGGAGAACTAAAATACTTATGATGACTATTCCAAGGAGTATAATAAGATGTGGAAATCTTGCAAAAACAGATGTGTAATGAAAACACAGTTATAGAAACTCTAAGAAAAATAAAAATAAATGTTAGCAATGTAAAGCATTATAACAGAAGTGAAGAATGCATTTGATGGGCCCCTCCATTACATCAAAAGTGCCAAATAAAGAATCAGGAATCCTGAAAATATGTCAATAGAAACTTCAAAAACTGTAATGCAAAGAAAAAAAATTAAAAGATGGCACAAAATATCTAAGAATTGTGGGACAATTACCAAATGTGTAACATATGCATAATGAGAATACCAGAAGGAAAAGAGAGCAAGGAACAGGAGAAAGATTTTATGTAATAGTAATGTTTGAAGATTTTCCAAAACTAATAGCCGTCATAAAACTGCAGATCCAGGATGCTCATAGAACACCAAATATATTAAATATCCAAAAATATACACTTAAGAATATCATATGCAAATTATAGAAAATCAAAGATAAAGAGAAAATCTTAAAGAAGCCAGAGTTAGGAAAAACACCATGTCTACAGACAAACAAGGGTAGTAATTATATTGGACTTCTCCATAGAAATCATTTACATAGGAAAAGAGTGGAGTGGAATGTTTTAATGTGTTGAAACACATTAAAAACCATACAATGGCAACCTAGAATTTTTTTTAAATATATTTTTTTATTTTTAAAAAGATACTTAGATTACATAAATGTTACACAAAAATATAGGGATTCCCATATGCCTCACTCCCCACACCTCCACACCTTCCCACATGAACATCCTTCATTAGTGTGGCACCTTCATTGCAATTGATAAACACCCTAGGGCTTTGCCATTAAGCATGGACCATAGTTCACATTGTAGACTACACTATCTCCCTAGAATTTTGTATCCAGAAAAATTATATTTCAAAACTGAAGTACAAATTGAGACTTTCTTAGTCAAACAAAAATTGAGCGACTATGTTGTCAGTAGACCTGTTTAGCAAGAAATATAAAAGAAGTTCTTTAGAGAGAAGAAAAATGATAAGGATCATAAACTTCAATCTACATATAGAAAGGAAGAGTGTTCAAGAAGGAATAAATGAAGGCAAAATAAATTATTGTATATTTCTTACTCAAGTAATCTAACAGGTAACAATTTGTTCAAAAGAATAATAAAACAATATATTGGATCATTATAATTTATGGATAAGTGAAATGTATAACAGCAATGTTATAAAGAACAGGAGGGAAGAGTTAGGAATATTCTATTATATAATGCATCTGCACAACAAATGAAGCAGTACAGTGTTACTTGAAAGCTTGCTAAGATTATTTGTAAATATACTTTTGCAGACTCTGGGAATGCTTAATAAAAGTATCTTTTAAAAATGTATAATAATATACTAAGAAAGAGGAGAAAATGGAATCATACAAAATGTTCAATTAAAATGAGGGAAGACAAAAAAGCAAAAGGAAAAAAGGAAACGAAGAAGTGCAAGAAATAGAAAAACAGTTCTAAATATGGTAAATATTAATCCAACTATATCAATAATACCTTTAAATGCTCATGGTATAAATAAACTGATTGAAAGACAAGAACTGTCAGAGTGGAATAAAAAATGACACTGTATGTTGTCTACAAGAAATCTGTTTTAAATACAGAGATCCACATAGACTAAAAGTAAAAGGACAGAGAAATATATATATCATGCTAACACTAAGCAAAACAGCTACATTAATTTCAGACAAAGCAGAGTTCTGTGGATGAGGATTGTGGTTAATAGAACAAATACAAGACTGTTATTCTGTGAACTAGAACAAATATATGTCAATATTATAAGAGGTAAGGAATATGAAGATACATGGGAAAAATACAAGTACTGTAACATATGGTTTATAGTTTATAGTAATATTGTAATATTTTTGCAGCAATGGCAAAGAATTCAAGGTGTTGATGGTGGGGTGATGTATGGGAACCTTGTATTTTATGCATGACTGTTGTATAAACTCACAATTAATCTAACAAAAAAAGGGGGGGTATGAGAACTTTGCATATTTTATTCTTAGAAAAATGCTGTATGCCACATATAAAACCAAATTTCCTTGTCAGTTATATTATTTTGCTTTGAGGATTCCCTGAATGTGCATGAGATGAACATTACAGGAGAAGCAAGTCAAATATATAATTTAAGGTCCATCTGTCAACTAATATAACCTTAGTAAGAAGGTAAAGATGGAAAATGGTGAGGGGCCCTGACAGACAGGGTCTTTTGAATATCTTGAAAATTATGTAGCTAGATACTTATATGGAACATAAAGGTATTCTGGTTATGATAGGTATGTTTCTCTGGATAGCTAGAGGCCCACACGGTAGCCAACAAAATAGTAAACTGTCACTCTGCAAATAAATTCACTACCTTCCCCCTGGTGTGGTCAAGACTCTAAAGGATAAGCCTCACTGGAAGGAAGGGATTATTACCAAGCATTAATCAGTAATTCATTTGGAGAAAGACCTTGACAAAAACGGGGCAAATATTAAATAAATAAGAGATTTTATGGCTAAGAGATTTCAAAGTGATTGAGAAGGTCATTCTGGAGGTTATGGTTATGCATGTCTCAGGCAAATATCACAAATTGTTACAGTAAACAAAGCCTCAAACAAAAGGACCCCTGAGGACCTTAGGGACATCCAGAAACCGTAAGCAAACCTCATAGCCTCATGATATCAATACCGCCTCAGTGGGCCCTATCTGGCAATGTATTAAATCTATTTCCCCAGTTTAACATAGTTATACTCATTTATAAATTCCCTAATAACAATTTTTCTACTCTTGTTATTTGAACCTATAATTTTCAATTAAATTTTAAAATATATTTCTCAGAGACTTAAAGTGTTTGGACTTTTCATACGCAGGTTGATACTTGAATTCCAGAACATATGTGGTCAACTCCTACTCTCCAGTTGTTCAGGTCTGCTCTGGATAAGTAACAAAACTATGAAGATGGACCAGTTCCACCAAAAAAAACAATGAGGAGCTTCAGCTACAAGCAAAACAATTGCATTCTTCTAGCTCATAATATCTATCTCCCTTCTCTACCTGAAGCAGAGTGGATATCATCCCAAATCACTTTATATTGAGTAAAAAACAAAAATGAGGGGGGGGACAGTAACCTCTGACAACAGTAAATTTATTGTTATTGTAGATATTATCTTGGGTTTATTGAGCAACATAACATCGAAATAAATATTTTTTTTTTTAAACTGAAAGGAGGGTGAAATATATATTATGATAAAACTAAGCAAAAAGTTTCTTATTTCAGACAAAGCAGCATTCTGAGTAAGTAAATATTGAGATAAAGAGTGGAATTACATAATGAAAAAAAAAAAAAAAAAACAAGAAATCTATTGCTTTAAATTATCTAAGGGCTAGTAATTCAATACACCAGGAATGGGTTGGATTTATTATGAGAACTTATTAGTGTAATTTCTAACAGTTCTGAGACTGGGCAAATGACCAAACACAGGCATCATCAGAATTGTTGCCTCACCAAAGGTCAGCTGCTGGTGAACCTGGACTCCTACCACATGACATGGCAAAATGACAGCCAGTCTCTGCCTTCTCCTCCAGGCTCACTTACTCCCTGAGCTCAGCTGTGGGCAATGAAGCACATGACTCATCTCCTCTCTCCTCTGAGCCGTGTTGCTTCAAGTTTGAGTGCTCTGAGTCCAGCTTCCATCCTCTCTCTCTCAGCTTCTGAGGGTTCCTCCGTCTTTCTGTGATGGCAGGCAATCCTAGAGTCCTCTCTTACATGGCGAGTTAAAATATCAGCTCTCTTTCTCAGTGTCTCTCTGCATGTTTCTCCCATTTATATAGGACTCAGCAAGAGAACTGAGAACGAACCTGGGTCACAACTTACCGAAGGAGTGCAATCAAAGGCCCTCAACTAAATTTAATTCAATCAAACTGTATTAGTCAGGGATCTCTAGGGAAATAGAACCAGCAGAAGATATCTGTAAATAGTATGAGGTTTCAAAAAATTGTCTCACAGACTGTGGGGATGCAAATGTCCAAATTGTATTGGACATGCTGCAAATCAGGGACTCTGATGGAGGTGATTGTTGAGTTCCCTAAGAGATACTGGCTATCTGAAATAAAGATGGGAATTCTCCACTGAATGCCAAAATCAATTGTCCTTTTAAGGCCTCCAACTGATTGGATGAGACATCATTCATTGCTGATGGCAATATACTCAGTAGATTTTAGATGTAACCAGTCATCCATGAAATAACTCACTGATGATTAAAGTCTATGAAATGTCCTTGTATTACAATTAGCCCAGTTCTTGCTTAACCAAACAGCTGGACACCATTACCTGTCTGAGGTGACAAATTAGCCTAACCATCAGAGTTCACCTCTTATAAACTTGGCAGCCATACATATCACCTTCATCACCTTAAACCATACTTAGTCTCTAAATAAAAGCAATTATATATATATACTGACTAAAAACAATACTCAACTGTCCTGGATACAACTGGAAATGCACTAAATCCTTCCAGAACAGCGTGGAAGGCCTTGGGTAAACTTCACTTAAAGTTCACATCCTTAAATACTATGACATGAAGCTAACACAATTTATGTCATATTATAAGGGGAAAGGACAAGGAAGAAAACAAAGATATTCATTTTATGTACATATACAGACATATACATAACATACAAGGAAGAAATATTCAATATTCATGACCACTACAGACCTCCTTTCTGTAACTGGTCAGGTGTTTGAAGTTTGTATTTATCACTACCTTCATTCACTACCCATTCTATGTTCCCTTACCCTCAGCAAGCAACTCAGGGAGCCATGGTGCTTTGCTTGGTGGGGTGACAGAAACTTTCATTCTTGAAGATTTGGGGCAATTGTTAGTCCTATCTGGATTGGTTATTGCAGTTTTCCAATGGCTTTAATCACAGGGCATGGAAGTGCTAGGTGATGCTCTATGGGATCTCCTGTAGTCTAAACAAACTCTTCTTTACATCCATTATGTAGGTGCAGTCTTATTTCCCCTTGATAGCCAGGATCAATCACCCCAGCCAGTACAATTAATTCCCTTCTTTGACTGTTGATTCAGAGGCATGGAGAGACCAAAGTGGCCAGGTGGTACTCTTAAATTTCTGTATAATGGAATCATTGTTGTGTTCCATGGTAGAAGCATTCTTCCTTTTGGAACTAAGACCTGTAGAATAGCAGAACTTAAGGTTGTAGGAACAGGAAACAAAAATTATCTTAGTGGATCACTAAGGGAATATAGAGTGTTTCCACTATCATTTCCACCCCTTAATTCCTGGACCCATGTATCCTGGCTATGAGAAAAACAGCACCGTAGAGTGGAAGCTGATTTGGAGTATACACAGTCTCTTGGAGAACATACAGCCCTGCAAGGTATTGCCTCCTATTTGGAGCCTTGATTGAGTTTTCAATAGCCCATTCCACCATTCTATCAACCCAAATGCTTCAGTATAGTGGGGAAGATGGTAAGACCAGTGAATTCCATGTGTGTGTACCCAATTTGTTGTGAAATGCATTCTATGGTCAGAAGCAATGCTGTGTGGAATGCCATGGCACTGGAAAAGACATTCAGTAAGTCAACAGATGTTAGTTTTGGACAAAATATACAGGGAAGGCAAACACATATGTGGAGTGTCTATTCCAGTTTGAACAAATCACTGCTCCTTCCATTATGGAAGTGACCCGATGTAAACAACCAGCCACTAGGTAGCAGGTTGAGCACCATGGGGAATGGTATGATATTGGGAGCTGAGTGTGAGTCATTGCTGCTGACAGATTGGGCACTCAGCAGTGCCTCTAACCAAATCAGCCTTGGTGAGGGGAAGCCCATGTTGCTGAGGCTATGCATAATCTCCATCCCTATAACCATGACCATTTATTTCTTGAGCTCATTGGACATTGACTACTGGCTGTGGAAAGAGGCTTACTGATATCCACAGAATGGGTCATCGTAACCATTTATTAAAATATTTTTCTGCTGAAATCATCTTTTGGTGAGTATTTACATGAAACACAAATATTTTCATGTTTTTACCCATTCAGAAATGTATATCCACATACCTCTTCCTCAGAACTCTTTGTCACCAATTTTTCAATCATGTTTCTTCTAAGTTTCTGATCATCCACCCAAATCATTGGCAACAGCACATTAATCAGTGTACAGATGCACCTCTAATCATTTCTCCTTTCAAGAAAAATGAACAATCAGGTACACTGCTCCAGGTTCCGCCCATTGGGAGAATTCCTCTCATCGTTGTCCTTCAGGGACATCTCAGAAAGGGACTGCAGTCCTACAATTGTCCACTTTTAGGTGTACCTGCATATCATGCAGACCCTCTGTAAACCAGACCCAAGTTTTCTCTTCTTCGGTCAACTGATTGCTAGTAACTCCCCAATAGGCTATAGCTGTGGGCTGGAGAAGAGAAGGTATTGTGGCAGGAGTGGTGTCCATGGACATTTGTACCACTTCATCATGTAATTTACTTGTGTGTTCCAGACCTGCTCAAGCCCTATCTAGTATATACCACTTCCAGTTTATGATGGAATGCTGCTGTGCACATCAAACTTCATGGTTTGGTGTGTCAGAAAATACCTATCTCATGATAGGCAACTCAGGTCTCATGATATATTGATGGTTTTGGTTAAGCACTCAGTCTCTACTATGGCTGAGTAGCAGGCCAAAAGCTGTTTCTCAAAAGTAGAGAACTTATCTGCAGTGGATGGCAGGGCTTTGTTCCAAAGTCCTGAGGTTCTGCATTCTTCTTCTCATTTAATGCCCTGCCAAAGCTGAAACAGCATCTATATTTATCATTGACACTTCCAGCACTGTTAGATCTGCTGGATCATATGGTTTCGGTGGCAAGTGCAGCTGGCCCAGCAGTCTGGACCTGTTGCAGCACCTCCTCTTGTTCTGATCCCCACTCAGAACTAGCAGCTTTTCTGGGCACTGCGTAAATGGGCTGGAGTAGCACACCCAAATGAGGAATATGTTGTCTCCAAATTCTTAAATGGCTAACTAAGTGTTTCATCTATTTTTTGTCATAGGAGGGGCCAGATGCAATAGTGTATCCTTCATTTTAGAAGGGATATCTCTACATGCTGCACACCACCGGACACTTACAAAGTTCACTGTGGTGGAAGTGAATGTTTAACCAATAATTCAAAAGTCATTGCTACTTCTTGCTCACTAAGTCCAGTCAACATGATATCATCAATAAAATGGACCATTATGATGTCTTGTGGGAGGGAAAGATGATCAATATCACTGCAAACATTATGACATAAGGCTGGAGAGTTGATAGACCTCTGAAGTAAGACAGTGAATGTATATTGCTGGCCTTGACAGCAGAAAACAGTCTGTTTATGGTGTTCCTTACTAACGAGAAGTGAGCAAAACATTTCCAGATCAATAACTACATACCAGTTACCAGAATATGTGTTGATTTTCTCAGGCAATGAAACCATATCTGGAACAGCAGCTACAATTGGAGTATTCACCTGGTTACATTTGTGATAATCCACTGTCATCCTCCAAGATCCATCTCTTTCTTGCACAGGCCAAGTAGGAGAATTGTATGAGGAGGTGTTGGGAATCACCACCCCTGCATTCTTCAAATTTTGATGGTATTTGTTTAAATATATACATATTTGTAAATAAGTAATCGTGGAACCCCAAATTAGAAAAGCCAAGCAGGGTGTAAAAGTCTTATAGAAATCTGAATATAAAGAGTATTGGATGAAGAAAAAGTTTTCCTAGGATCCTTGACCTACTCTGCCTCCTCCAGAGTCTTCTCTTTCAAAGAGCTATGGGGAAAAGGCTAAGTGTGATAAGATAAGGAAATGTAGGTTTAGCTTAGAAGTCTGTCTACTATGCCAGGAAATTCAGAATGAGAGGCAGAGAGGAAATGTTACAAAACAAACCTTGGTTTGCATAGTTTGTCCCGTAATTCTATAATTTAAACCTGTTAACAGTCTTCAGATGAGAGAAATTAATGCTGCAATTGCCAAATTTCAGTAAATAAAAAACATTCCTTGAAAGCTATAGAAAGATTTTTCTAAATTATTATATATTCCAGAGCATGGCAGTCAGTATGCTTTTGAGTTCCCAATTTTAGAATATTGTAAAAGTATACATTTTAGCCTCCTTTGGAGGAAGAAAAATTATTTCTTTCACAAACTATAATTGCTTCAATTGTATTTGACTCGGGTGTAATCTCCCTAGGTTTATAGGATACTAATAAAATAAATTAACATTGTATTTATTAGATCTTTAAGATGAAAACTGTAAGTTTGTGTTTAATGAAATTAAATTAAAGATGAAAGTCTAATCTTCCCTAAAGAGAAATGACTAGCTTTCACAGACCAGAATAAGAGATGTTAGACTTAATGGATGTTAGACTTAAATGGATAAAGTAAATTTTATTGATTGCTGAGCATAATTTAATAAGCTTATTTAATGATGAAATAACTAGTCTATATTGTTATGGTTGGTTATGGGAAGGTTGAGAAAGCATTTTCTAAACTGAAGTATTTAAATATGAATGGTTAATTCCAGGAAGCTGTTATTAAGTAGAAATCTGAATTGATATTGATAAAAAATGTAACTCATAAAAGAGAAATCATTCACAGACCACATCAATTTGCAAATTACGGTGGTGGTAGGGGGAACATAATCTTGATTCCATTGGGAATCTTAGGTTTTCATGAAATAATTGAGAAAGTAGCTTTTTCCTGTATGGCTAGAGTAAAATACCTGTTGATTAACATAATCATGGTAAAGGTTTAAAAGTAAAAAATGAATTACTAAAAATAGTTAAATTCATCCGATATGTGATAAGTTGGGTTCCTAGGGAAACAGAACTGACAGAAGGTATCTGTAAATAGTATGATATTTTATTAAATTGTCTCACACAACTGTGGGGTGCACAAGTTCAAATTCTGTAGGACAGGCTGCAAGCCAGGGACTCTGATGGAGGTCTTCACTGAGTTCTCCGGGAGATGCTAGCTATCTGAAGTAGAGATGGGAAATTTCTGTCTTAATGCTGAAATCACTTCTACTTTTAAAGCCTTCAAATGATTGGATGAGATACAGGAGGGAACTGGACAGATAAAGAATCCCAAGGAAAACCGTGAATTGTCCACCCTGTGGCAGGTAAGGATACCTGTACCCCATCCTCAGGGCATGTGGCCTCGGTAGAGCCCCAGGCTCACTGCTGCCAATGGAGTGGGAAGAAGCATTCCCTGGGAGGGAGAGGGATCTGACGGAGAGTGGAAAGTGATTTCTTTGTGGTGAGTTTGCCAGTTGAGCCCCCTTTGAATCTTGGAAGGGACCCTGTACCGATGGGGAGAGGGGAGGGGGGTCTTGTCAGGCAGGCTGTCATGCCAAGCCACCTGGGGAGAGCAAGAAACTAGATTAGAGAGGGTGCAAAGACAGGCACCAAATCACCAGGGCTCTGGCAAACTGTTAGAAATCTAATGTGCCTGAGGGAAAGGGGACAGATACAGCCAGATAAACTTTTTGAAGCCTAGTTTGTCTGTGGGGTTAGTTTAGTTCAGTGGAAGAATTACTGCCTTGCATATATCAGGATCTTGGTTCAGTCCCCAGATCTCCTTAGAGAGGCGAACCAGAGAGTGATTCACTGTGTTATCAGGCACCCAGCTGATATCTTAAGAAAGGGAATATATAAATATTTTTACTTTTTTGTTTTAGGTTTTCTTGGATCTGTTATTTTCATTTTAAAAGGTTCCTCTTTTTTCCCCCCTTATTGTAATTGCGAAAACCTGCAGAGGGCAGGCTGCAGCGTGATTGACTGATGAACACAGGTAGCCTGATAAGTCCCTTAGGGGCCTAAGAGGGAAGGCTGGTTTTCCTGGGCTTTTTTTATTTTCCCAGTTCTTCCTGTATTGTTTCATGTCTGTTGTTTCCCCTTTCTTTGTTTCCTTTTTTTGTCTTTTACTTATTTTTTTCCATCTACTTTATATCTTTTATGCATCCATTTTTCCATATTCTGTTTTCTGTAGTTTTTGTATCATTCCACATCTTTTTGTTTGGCCTTCAACTTTTAAAAAATTTCTTTCTCTCTCTCTTTTTCTTTCTTTAATCTTTTCCTCTCTTCTCATCATTCTGGCATTATAATTCATTATATATATTTTTCTTTATTTTGTATCTTGTTTTATTTTTTCTATTCCATTTTTTTTCATTATTATTCCTTTGTACTTCTTATGATTTTTTAAATTTGTGTTAATTATTTATTTTCCTAGGTCTTATACGGATCCTCTTCTAAATTTTTATTGTTATTATTATTCTTTTTTTTCTTCATATCTCTTTCAATTTCTCTGATCCTAATATTTATTTAGGATAAATAAATATCTTAAATAAATATGTATGTGTAACAGCAAGACAACAGCAAGGAAATAAAGTAAGAAGTACGAAGTGCCAAAGAGAAACCTTACTACACACTCACACATACATACAAACCAACAAGACAAAACCCTAGAATGGAAAGAGAAGTTAACCAAGCAAACAAGCCAATCAAGATAAACAGATGCCTAGACACCAATAAAAAATTACAATCCATACTAAAAAGTAGAAAGACATGGACCAGTCTAATGAAAAAACTAAAAAAAAATAAATAAATAAATAAAAAAAAAAACAGGAGGACATGCAGAACATGAAACAACTAATCAGAGATGTCAAAACAAATATCATGAATCCACTTACTGAAGTGAAGGAAAATATTAAGAATATTAAGAAGACACTGGGAGAACATACCGAAGAAATTGTAAACATAAAAAAAAGATAACAGATATGATGGTGATGAATGACACAATGAAAAAAAAAAATACACTGGAAGCACATAACAGCAGATTTGAAAAGTCAAAGGAAAGAATCAATGATGTGGAAGAAAGTACAGCAGAAATCAGACAGAAAATAGAAAAGATAGATAAAAAGATAGAAAAAAACAGTAGGGACCTAGGGACTTGAGTGACAACAAGAAACGCAAATACATTCATATTATAGGCATCCCAGAGGGAGAAGAGAAGAGAAAGGGGGCAGAAGGAGCATTGAAAGAAGTAATGGCTGAAAAATTCTGAACTCTATGGAGGGCAATGGACATAAGTGTCCAGGAAGCAGAGCACACACCAAAGAGTATAAATCCTAATAGGCCTACCCCAAGACATATATTTGTCAAATTGTCCAATGCTCAAGACAAAGAGAGAATACTGAAGGCCACAAGAGAAAAGAGATCCATCACATACAAGGGAAGGTCAATAAGATTAAGTGCCGATTTCTCACCTGAAACCATGGAGGCAAGAAGACAGCGGTATGACATAGTCAAGGTAATCAAAGAAAAAACTTCCAGCCACAAATTCTCTATCCAGCAAAACTGGCATTCACAAATGATGGAGAGTTCAAAATATTCACAAATAAACAGAAATTAAGAGAGTATGCCAATAAGAAAACTGCCCTTCAAGAAATACTGAAGGAAGTTCTACAGGTTGAAAGGAACAAAAACAGGAGAGAGAGAGTTGGAGGAGAGTGTAAGAACAACTAAAAAGACAAAAAGAAAATAAAAACAACATATGACATACAAAACCCAAAGAAAATATGGCTGATGTAAGAAATTCCTGAATGTTAATGGATTAATCTCACCAGTCAAGAGACCCAGATTGGCAGAATGTATAAGGAAACATGAAACATCTATATGTTGTCTACAAGAAACCCACCTTAGACCCAGGGATTCAAGGAGGCTGAAAGTGAATGGCTGGAAAACAATTTTACAAGCAAACAACAACTAAAAAAGGCTGGCGTAGCTATACTAATATCGGACAAAATAGACTTTAACTGCAAAACTTTTGTAAGAGACAAAGATGGACACCATACATTAGTAAAAGGGGTAATCTTTCATGAAGAAAGAACAATCATAAACATTTATGCAACTAATCAGGACACTTCAAAATACACGAGGCAAACACTGGAAAGACTAAGTGGAGAAATAGATGCCTCTGCAATTATAGTGAGGGACTTTAATACACCATTTTCACCATTAGACAGAACATCTCAACCGAGAATCAATAAAGAATCAATAATACATTGGAGGATCTGGACTTAGATATATACAGAGCGCTACACCAAAATACAGCAGGATATACATTCTTATCGAGGGCACCTGGATCATTCTCCAAGATAGACCACATGCTAGGCCACAGAACAACACTCAATGAATTCAGAAAGACTGAGATAATGCAAAGCAATTTCTCGGACCAAAATGGCATGACATTGGAAATCACTAAGGGCCAGAGAACCAGATGGGGCACAAAGATATGGAAGTTAAATAACACATTCTTAGACAAAAAGTGGTCAAGGAGGACATCTCAAAAGAAATCAGTAACTACTTTGAAACAAATGAAAATGAGAACACAACATATCAAAACTTATGGCATGCAGCCAAAGCTGTACCGAGAGGGGATTTCATACCCCTAAATGCATATATCAAAAAGAAGAAAGAGCTAAAATTGAAGAACTAACTGTACACCTGGAGGAATTGGAAACACAACAACAAAATGACCCCAAAGGAAGTAGAAAGAAGGAAATAACAAAGATTAGAGCAGAACTAAAGGAAATATAAAATAAGAAAGCACTAGAACAAACAAACAAACCAAAAGCTGGTTCTTCGAGAAGATCAATAAAATTGACAAACCCTTAGCCAGACTAACAAAGAACCAGAGAGAGCAGATGCAAATACACAAAATAAGAAATGAGGAAGGGGATATCATCACTGACCCCACAGAGATAGGGTATCATAAGAGGATACTTTGAAAAATTATATGCCAACAAGAATGGACTAAAGTAGACTTACTGCTATTCTACTATAGGCTTATTGGAATTCTTGCAATGCATGAACTTATATCATTGATGTGGAGGGAGTGGCTACTGGAGGTTCTGAGGGGAGGGAGGTGGAAAAACAGGTGTAATATGGGGGCATTTTCAGGACTTGGCAATTGTCCTGAATGACATGCAATGACAGATACAGGCCATCATATCTCCTGTCACAACTTAAAATATTGTGCAGGAGGGATTGTAAACTACAATGTAAACTATAATTCATGCTTAATGGCAATGCTCTAAAATGTGTTCACCAGCAGAGCGGCGGGGCCGGGGCCAGGGTGACCCCCGAGGACTGCGGAGAGCGCCGCGATGTTGACCCGGGTCCTGGGCCCGCGCTACCGGGAGCTGGCGAAGACCTGGTATGGGGGACGGCCCCGCCCCTCTCGGCACCTGCCGCACGTGGACTGGCCGCAGCCTTCAGGATGGACAGACAGCTGAGACTGCCCGCGCTCTGGAAAGCCGCTCTGCTGCGCCAGCCCGCGTCACCTTGAGCCCCACGCTGCAGCCACCGCCGCCTGGATGCTGGCCGCACTCGTGCTCAGTCACCTCCCCTCCACGCTGGGTGCCTCGGGCGACCGGGGGTCCTCTCAGAGCCAAAATTTATGTAACCCTTTAAAACGCTGAATGGGCGACACACACACACAAAAAATAAATAAATAAAAAAATAAAATGTGTTCACCAATTATAACAAATGTACTACACTAATGAAGGATGTTATTAATGTGGAAATATGTGTGTGGGGGGGTAGGTAGTGGGGCATATAGAAATCTCCTATATTTTTTATGTAACATTTATGTAATCTAAGTATCTTTAAAAATACAAAAGTATATTTTAAATGAGAACCGATGACAGAATCTGAGGTTGAATAAAGACAAATAATAATAATTGTTGATGTTGATGTGGATAAACTGAAGGTTTTTATGGGTGATGAAAATATTCTTTGTGGTCAAGTTGCACTACTTTGCAAATACATTAAAAATCAATGAATTGTATACCTTTAAGTTGCTGAATTTTACGGTATGTGAATTGTATCTCAACAAAGGGGTTATTAGAAATGGGTAATAGTGTCTACGGCCATACCCCTCTGAACGCGCCCAATCTCGTCTGATCTAGGAAGCTAATCAGGGTCGGGCCTGGTTAATACTTGGGTGGGAGAAATGGGTAATAGATTTGAATAGACAAATTCCCAAAGAATGTATGCAAATCACCAGTAAGCTCCTGAAAAGATGCCAATTAGTTATTAAGAAAACACATATCCTAAAAGCTATACTCTTTCACACATTAGGATAGGTAAACTAAAATAAAAAATCTGATAATGACAATTGTTGGTGAGGATGTGAAGATATGGAAAACCTCATACATTGCTGATGATAATGTAAAATGCTATAGCTGCTTTGGAAAGAACTTTGGAAATTCTTCCAATTGCTAAACGTAGAATTACCATGTGATCCAACAATTCCACACCGCAGTATATACTGAGAGAAATGAAAAGATAAGTGCATTCGTCAGGGTCTTCTCAGGAAACAGAATCAACAGGAGATATCTGTCAATAATATGAGATTTTATGAGTCTCTCATGTGGCCGGGGGATGCACAAGTCCAGGTTCCGCAGGCAGGCTGCAAACCAGGGGCTCCGATTAAAGTCCAATGAAAGGTCCTTGATGAGTTTCTGGGAGAATTTGGCTGTCCAAAGATGAGCTGGGAAATTCTCTGTGAATGTTGAAATCACTTCACCTTTTAAGGCATTCAACTGACTGGATAAAAGTGTCACCCATTGCTGATGCAATCTCCCTGATTGATGCAGATGTAATCATCCATCCACGCAGCAAACTCACTGGTGACCGAAGTCCATAAATGCTCTTGTATTACAATTAGCCCAGTGTTTTCTTGACCAAACATCTGGACACAATTACTTGGCCGAGTTGACACATTAGCCTAATCATCACAATAAGTCTATGAAAAAACTCATACATGAAGATATATAGTAACATTATTCATTGCGTTCAAAAAGCGGAGACAATTCAATTGACCATTAACTAATGAATGGATAAAATGTGGAGTATTCATACAATGATATATTATTCTTCAATAAAAAGGAATACAGTACTGATACATGCTACCGCATTGGACATTGAAAACAAGCTAAATGAAAGAAGCCAGTCACATTGGTCACATATTTTATTATTCCATTTATAAGAATTATAAAGTATATGCAAAATCTATGGAGACAGAAAGATTAATGGTGTGCTGGGTGCAACTGGGAGTGACTTGTAATGGGAACAGGTTTTCTTTTTGATTCCTTGCTTGGAATCTCATTTCCAGAGATTTCTGCAGCCCACCCACATTTGGCAGGGTAGGAGGTTGCCCCTCTTCCTCACAGACTTGGTGCGATAGGCAAGCAACTGCAGTGTCAAGTTGGTTGACACCAAGCCCAAGGGCTCCTGAGTGTTTACATTTAGATGGTGGTTATTGTTACCCAAATTTGTGGCTAGAATAAAGACCACTGAAGTGTTCACTTTAAATCAGTGAGTTTTGTTAAATATGAGTTTTATCTCAAAAAAGCTGTTATAAAATGAAATGGCCATATAAGCATGGATGTATTTCTGGACCTTATCTTTGTTTCATTGATCTATTTGTTATCTTTATGCCATAATCAGACTTTTTTTTCTTGTTTTATTGTACATGTTGAAACCAATTAAAGTAAATTTGACTTTATTCTTCTTTTAAAGCTTGCATTGGCTATTCTCTATCCTTTTAATTTGTACATAAGTTTTTAAATTAGTTTTATTTTGTACAAAAATTTCTTGGATTTTGATGGATCTAATTCATGAACATGGGTAATGGTTCCATAATATAGATCGTTAATTTCTCATAACAATATTTTGTAAATTTCAGTGTTGCTTCTTACACATCTTTGCTAATTTTTTCCTGTACATGTGATGATTTTTGATGCCATTGAAAAAGGTAATTTTGTATCATTTAAAATAATTTGTATTTTGTTTTAATATAATATATTTATTATATTTTAAAATTGTTTCTAAATTTTTGGGCTACTATAATATAGAAATACAATGTAATTTTTCTATATTTACCTTGTCTCCAAGAACCCTGACAAAATAAATGATTAGTTCTAGTAATCTTTTTATAGGTTTCTTAGACATTTCTACATAATCAGTCATGTCATTTACCAATAGAGACTTATTGTGCAATACTTAACTCTTGTTTATTTTCCTTGTTTCATTTTATTGGTTAGTATTTCCCATAAAATGTTAAATAAAAGTGGTGAGAGCAGACATCCTTGTCTTGTTACAGAAGTTAGGAGAAAAAAATTCAATTTCACGATAAAATAATATATTAATAAGAGGTTTTTCAAGGATGCCCTTCATAAGATTGAGAAATTTTCCTTCTATTCTTAGTTTGCTGAGAATTTTTATCTTTAGTTGGTGTGGAATCTTTTCAAATGTTCCTTGCTCCCATCTATTGCAATGATTAAATGATTGTTGTATATTATTCTGTGAACATGGTTAATTATGTTTCGCGTCACTCCACTGGAACAGGATGTAATCCCACAGAAAATTTAGTTTGTATTTGAGACTCATATTCTAAGGGAAAGGGAGGGGAGAGATTGAAAGAGAAATGACTTCAAGAGGAAAACCATGGAAGCTGAAGTCTGGACTTCAGTCATCTCAGGCCAAGAAAGGGACCCCACTGCAAATATTCTCACTGTCCTGATTCTGTGATAATCAGGTTAGGTTAAACATTCATTAAATTAGAAACCATGCACGTGTCCCCGGACCTAGTTTTTCTCCCTAGGTCTGGTTTTGAGAATGCTGGTGATAAACTAAGCCTGATTTATTATATGACCATCCTATATGGGAAAAGACTGTAACTTTAGGCATCTTTGGTCAACCTTCAGAGATATAGCAGGGTGATGAATGTGGCTCGGGTGGTTGGGAGTCCATCTTCCATATGGAGGGACCTGGATTCGATCCCCAGGACCTCCAGGTAAAAATTTAAAAAAAGAAAAATATAGAATGTGCGTGGGCCATAAGGCTCTGTGCCTGGGTGCGCCGCCAGGCCCCGAGAGTGGGTGAGCTCCCCAGGCTATGCGTGTGGGTGTCCCATCAGGCCCCACCAGCCACGCAGCAAGATGATGACATAACAGGAGAGTGACACAAGGGAGGACCAAGACCAGACACAGTGAAAAACCAGGAACTAAGGTGGCACAGGCGGTATGATGCTTCTCTCCCACATTGGAGGTTCCAAGGATCTGTCCCAGTGAAGACAGGAGGCGAAGGATGAGAGGAAAGGGCAGGAAATGGACACAGAGAGTTGCACAGCGAATGGACACAGAAACAGTAAAAACGGGGGTCGGGGGTGGTAAAAATGGATTAAAGTAAATAAATAAATCATTTAAAAATGTATAGGGAAGGAAGATACAGACTATAGTTAGTAGAAATACTTTGATGATGCCTTTTCATGATTGGTGAACAAATGTTTCACAACAATGCAGAGCGTTTTTGTGTGTGTGGGGGGGGTGATGTGTGGGAGCCCTGTATGATGATATGCATGTTTGTTTTGTAAGTTCACGATGTTTACTGAACACTTATAATTTATGTATGTTCATGTATTAATGATATACTTCAATAAATTGTTTTTAAAAAAATTTTTTAAGGTATTTAATAAATGGGAATTGTTTGGGGAAAAAAAGAAAGGGACTCCACCCAGGTATGTGGAATGGGTGAGTTTGCTCCTGCATTTGAAGAGGGTGAATCTTCTAGCTAGTTGTTCAGGGAAAGTTTGGCCACTCCAGGCAACAGAGGGGTTCGAGCACATTTCCATAAGATTAGAGAGAATTAGGTTGCTATCCCAATGCACTGAAGGGGTTGGGTCAGTGTGATGGTTAGGCTAATGTGTCAACTCGGCCAAGTAGTTGTGTCCAGGTGTTTGTTCCAGCAAGCACTGGGCTAATTGTAATACAAGAGCATTTATGGACTTCAATCACCAGTGAGTTTACTGCGTGGATGGCTGATTACATCTGCATCAGTCAGGGAGATTATATTATCAATGAGTGGTGCTTTTATCCAATCAGTTGAATGACTTAAAAGTGGAAGTGATTTCAACATTCAGAGAGAATTTCCCAGCTCGTCGTTGGACAGGCAACTTCTCCCAGAGACTCATCAACGACCTTTCATCGGAGCCCCTGGTTTGCAGCCTGCCTGAGGAACCTGGACTTGTGCGTCCCCATGGTCGCGTGAGAGACTCTTTTAGAGTTCCATATTATTCACAAATATCTCCTGCTGATTCTGTTTCCCAAGAGAACCCTGACTAATACAGCTGGTACCTGGAGTGGTTCTTGAGGAACAGAGTCTTAAACATGGGATGTCTGAGGTGGCTCTCCACTCTAATTGGACTCACGGATACTAATGACTCCCTTTCCAATAATGAGGTTGCTAACAGTCCATGGCGTGAGCTGGCAATAGAGATACGCAAAATAGCATCATTGGATTCCCCTACTTCCACGCTTATAAGAAGCAAGGATCTGGGTGAGAGTGTTTTCAACACTTTAACAGAATTTTGTGGAGTAAAAAAATATAATGATGTTGGCTGGCTCCTCCTAGATACTCTGGATACAGTTACAAAAGAAAGGGATGAGCTAAAGTCTTCAATTTTGAAACTTAAATGCCGCATGAATGATATGAAAGTTTCTACGTGTGCCTTGAAAGAAAATCTTGTCTCCTGTAGCCACAGACTTGAGATATCTGAGAATCAAATGCAGTCCTGGTGAGGGCGAGCCCGCCCGCATGGCGTGGTTGGCTGACCCAGCGAGCACAAGCAGCAAGGGGGGGATAAATGAATAAATAAATAAAATCTTTAAAAAAAAAATAAAAAATAAAAAAAAAACAAAAAAAACAAAAAACAAATGCAGTCTCTCATTGTACGAGTAGCAGAATTATAGAGGGAACTAAAATCTCAACCTCGCAGGGTTTCTGCAATTAAAGTGAGGGCATTGATTGGAAAGGAGTGGAACCCCAAGGATTGGTACGGAGACATATGGGATGATGATGATATTGGTGGGGACATTGGAACCCTAAATTCTGCTGAGACTTTACCAGATAAACCTGTGATGGCCTACCCTGTGGAGACTACACCTTCTCAACCTTGTATCATCCAGCCTCCAGCCTGCCCCAGGGAGTCTGGACCTCCTCCCAGCCCTGAGGCAGGTACCAGCCTAACTCCAGCATGCATGATCCAACTTCCAGTCTGCCCTGAGGAATCTGTCTTCCAACCCCTGCCTGAAGAGAATAATCCTGTCTCACCAGAAGAAAATGCAAAGGAATGCCCTCAGGTCAGTAGTCTGCAAGACATCTCTAATCCTTCTCCTTACCCAGACCCCCCACCCCTCTTGTCTTCGAGACCCATTACTAGATTAAAATCACAACAAGCCCCCAAAGGTGAAATACAAAGTGTGATCCATGAGGAAGTACGTTATACTCTGAAAGTACTGCATGAGTTTTCCAACATATATAGACAGAAATCAGGGGAATACGTGTGGGAATGGATACTAAGGGTATGGGATAATGGTGGAAGGAATATAAAGTTGGATCAGGCTGAATTTATTGATATTGGGCCACTAAGCAGAAATTCTGGATTCAACGCTGTAGCTCGAGGGGTTAGAAAGGGCTCTAACAGTTTGTTTGGGTGGCTGACTGAAGCATGGACCAAACGATGGCCTAGCATGTCTGATGTTGAGATGCCTGATTTGCCTTGGTATACAGTAGATGAGGGGATTCAAAGGCTTAGAGAGATTGGAATGCTAGAATGGATTTACCACTTGAGACCTGCCCACCCACCCCAGGAATGTCCAGAGGACACACCTTTAACCAGGACTGTGAGGAATAAATTTGTAAGACTAACTCCATCTTCTCTGAAGAGCTCTGTGGTTGCTCTTCTCTGCAGTCCAGATATTACTGTAGGGGAGGCTGTAATGGAATTGGAATCCTTAAATATTATGGGGATGATCGGATCAAGGCCCCGTAAAAGTCAAGTATCAGCAGTTAATCGCCAAAGCCAAGGTAGGCGTGGCTACCGCAATGAAAGACAGATTCGAAACAGCACACAGAATAGTCTGAGTCGCATGGAGTTATGGCGTTGGTTAATAGATCATGGGGTACCCAGAAGTGAAATACATGGGCAGTCTACTAGATTTCTTCTGGATCTGTATAAGCAGAAGAGTTCTAGGTCAAGTGAACAAAATCCTAACTCTAATTACAGATGCAGAGAATCACGGCCCCTTAATCAGTTCCCAGACTTGAGACAGTTTACAGACCCAGAGCCCCTTGAATGAGGGGAAGGCCGGGTCCCCTTGGGGAAGGATCCTGTTAAACTGCCAAAAATTTATACAGTTAATCTTCCTCCCACCTTTCCCCAGGGAGACCTACGGCCTTTTGCCAGAGTAACAGTGCATTGGGGAAAAGGAAATGATCAGACATTTCGGGGATTATTAGACACTGGCTCAGAAGTCACATTAATTCCAGGAGACCCAAAACGTCACTGTGGTCCACCAGTCAGAGTAGGGGCTTATGGAGGTCAGGTGATTGATGGAGTTTTAGCTCAGGTCCGTCTCACAGTGGGTCCAGTGGGTCCCCGGACCCATTCTGTGGTTATTTCTCCATTTCCAGAATGCATAATTGGAATAGACATACTCAGTAACTGGCAGAATCCCCACATTGGATCCCTGACTCATGGAGTGAGGGCTATTATGTTTGGAAAGGCCAAGTGGAAGCCTCTAGAACTGCCCCTGCCTAGCAAAATAGTAAATCAAAGGCAATACCGGATTCCTGGAGGTATTGCAGAGATCAGTGCCACCATCAAGGATTTGAAAGATGCAGGGGTGGTGATTCCCACCACATCCCCATTCAACTCTCCTATTTGGCCTGTGCAGAAAACAGATGGATCTTGGAGGATGACAGATTATCGTAAACTTAACCAGGTGGTGACTCCAATTGCAGCTGCTGTCCCAGATGTGGTATCATTGCTTGAGCAAATCAACACTTCCCCTGGTACCTGGTATGCAGCTGTTGATCTGGCAAATGCTTTTTTCTCAATTGCCATTAGTAAGGACCACCAGAAACAGTTTGCTTTCAGCTGGCAAGGCCAGCAGTGTACTTTCACTGTCCTGCCTCAGGGGTATAACAACTCTCCAGCCCTATGTCATAATATTGTCCGCAGGGACCTTGATCGTCTCTCCCTCCCACGAGACATCACACTGGTCCATTATATTGATGATATCATGTTGATAGGACCTACTGAGCAAGAAGTAGCAAAGACTCTAGATTTATTGGTAAGGCATTTGCGTGAGAGAGGATGGGAGATAAATCCAACAAAAATACAAGGTCCTTCCACCTCAGTGAAATTTCTAGGTGTCCAGTGGTGTGGGGCCTGTCGAGATATCCCTTCGAAAGTAAAGGATAAGCTGTTGCACCTGGCCCCTCCTAAGACCAAAAAGGAGGCACAACGCTTAGTTGGCCTCTTTGGATTTTGGAGACAACACATTCCTCATTTGGGTGTGTTACTGCGGCCCATTTACCGAGTGACCAGGAAAGCTGCTAGTTTTGATTGGGGACTGGAACAAGAGGAAGCCCTGCGACAGGTCCAGGCTGCTGTGCAAGCTGCACTGCCACTTGGACCATATGATCCAGCAGACCCAATGGTGCTGGAAGTTTCAGTGGCAAATAGAGATGCTGTCTGGAGCCTTTGGCAGGCCCCTATAGGGGAATCACAACGCAGACCCTTAGGACTTTGGAGCAAAGCCTTGCCATCCTCTGCAGATAACTACTCCCCTTTTGAGAAGCAGCTTTTGGCTTGCTACTGGGCCTTAGTAGAGACTGAACGCTTAACCATGGGCCATCAAGTTACCATGAGACCTGAGTTGCCTATCATGAGCTGGGTATTGTCTGACCCACCAAACCATAAAGTTGGGCGTGCACAGCAGCACTCCATAATAAAGTGGAAGTGGTATATAAGAGATAGGACTCGAGCAGGTCCTGAAGGCACAAGTAAGTTACATGAGGAAGTGGCCCAAATGCCCATGGTCACCACCCCTGCCGTGTTACCTTCTCTTTCCCAGCCCACAGCTTTGGCCTCATGGGGAGTCCCTTACAATCAGTTGACTGAGGATGAGAAAACTCGGGCCTGGTTTACAGATGGTTCTGCATGAAATGCAGGTACCACCCGAAAGTGGACAGCTGCGGCACTGCAGCCCTTTTCTGGGACATCCTTGAAGGATAGCGGTGAGGGCAAATACTCCCAGTGGGCAGAGCTTCGAGCAGTGCATCTAGTTGTTCATTTTGCTTGGAGGAAGAAATGGCCAGAGGTGCGTTTGTACACTGATTCATGGGCTGTTGCCAATGGTTTGGCTGGATGGTCAGGGACCTGGAAGGAACATGATTGGAAAATTGGTGACAAGGAGGTCTGGGGAAGAGCTATGTGGATAGATCTTTCTGAGTGGGCAAAAAACATGAACATATTTGTGTCCCACGTGAATGCTCACCAGAGGGTGACTTCGGCAGAGGAAGAGTTTAATAATCAAGTGGATAAGATGACCCGTTCTGTGGCTAGTGCTCAGCGTCTTTCCCCAGCCACTCCTGTCATTGCCCAATGGGCTCATGAACAAAGTGGCCATGGAGGTAGGGATGGAGGTTATGCATGGGCTCAGCAACATGGACTTCCCCTCACCAAGGCTGACTTAGCTACAGCCACTGCTGAATGCCCAATCTGCCAGCAGGAGAGACCCACACTCAGCCTCAGATATGGCACCATTCCTCGAGGTTACCAGCCTGCTACCTGGTGGCAGGTGGACTACATTGGGCCACTTCCATCATGGACGAGACAGCGATTTGTTTTAACAGGAATAGACACATACTCTGGCTATGGGTTTGCATTTCCGGCACGCAATACTTCTTCCAAAACTACCATCCGTGGACTTACTGAATGTCTTATCTACCGCCATGGCATTCCACACAGCATTGCTTCTGATCAAGGAACCCATTTCACAGCAAATGATGTGCGGGAATGGGCACATGCCCATGGAATTCACTGGTCTTACCATGTTCCCCATCACCCTGAAGCAGCTGGATTAATAGAACGGAGGAATGGCCTTTTGAAGACTCAATTACGGCACCAACTAGGTGGCAATACCTTGCAGGGCTGGAGCAATGTTCTCCAGGACGCTGTGTATGCTCTGAATCAGTGTCCTCTCTATGGTGCTGTTTCTCCCATAGCCAGGATTCATGGGTCCAGGAATCAAGGGGTGGAAATGGGAGTGGCACCACTCACTATTACCCCTAGTGACCCACTAGGAAAATTTTTGCTTCCTGTCCCTGAAACCTTAAGCTCTGCTGGTCTACAGGTTTTAGTCCCAAGAGAAGGAGTGCTGCCACCTGGGAACATAACAGTGATTCCACTGAACTGGAAGTTAAGACTGCCACCTGGCCACTTTGGGCTCCTCTTACCTGTGAATCAACAGGCAAAGAAGGGAATTACTGTACTGGCTGGGGTGATTGATCCTGACAATCAAGGGGAAATAGGACTACATCTACATAATGGGAGTAAAGAAGAGTTCGCCTGGAATGCAGGGGATCCTCTAGGGCGTCTCCTAGTCCTGCCATGTACTGTGATTAAAGTCAATGGAAAATTGCAACAAACCAATTCAAGCAGGACTAACAATGGCCCAGAATCTTCGGGAATGAAAGTTTGGGTCACCCCACCAGGCAAAGAACCACGGCCAGCTGAAGTGCTTGCTGAAGGTAACGGGAACATGGAATGGGTAGTGGAAGAAGGTAGTGATAAATATGAACTTCGACCACATGACCAGTTACAGAAACGAGTACTGTAATGGTCATGAACCCTTCTTCCATGTTTCATTATGAGTATGATTGTATATGTACACAAAATGAATTTTTTTGTTTTCTTCCCCAATCTTTCCCTTATCATGAAAAGTTGTATTAATCCCACATCATAATATTTAAGGATGTCGAGTTTAAGAGTGACTATCATCCAAGGACTTGCACCCTGTCCTGTAGGGAATTAATGTGTTTCCGGTTGTACGCAGGGGAGTTGAACATTGTTAGGCAGAAATATATATGTATACTTGTCTGTTATTGTTTTTACTTAGAGACTAAGTATGGTTTAGAGTAACGTGTATGATTGCCGAGTTGACAAGGGGTGGACTGTGATGGTTAGGCTAATGTGTCAACTCGGCCAAGTAGTTGTGTCCAGGTGTTTGTTCCAGCAAGCACTGGGCTAATTGTAATACAAGAGCATTTATGGACTTCAATCACCAGTGAGTTTACTGCGTGGATGGCTGATTACATCTGCATCAGTCAGGGAGATTATATTATCAATGAGTGGTGCTTTTATCCAATCAGTTGAATGACTTAAAAGTGGAAGTGATTTCAAAATTCAGAGAGAATTTCCCAGCTCGTCGTTGGACAGGCAACTTCTCCCAGAGACTCATCAACGACCTTTCATCGGAGCCCCTGGTTTGCAGCTTGCCTGAGGAACCTGGACTTGTGCATCCCCACGGTCGCGTGAGAGACTCTTTTAGAGTTCCATATTATTCACAGATATCTCCTGCTGATTCTGTTTCCCGAGAGAACCCTGACTAATACAGTCAGTATGCCAAAGATTAGGGAGAATGTTACTGTCACCCCACAGTACTAAGGAGGTTGAGACTATCCCCCACAGATTGGGGAAAGTGTGGCTCATACCCCACTGTTATTGGAAAGTGATGTCTGGAACTCAGCTGCCCTGCAGATGTTTGCTGAGGATGGAATAGAGAAGATGGCAAGCCCTTGGAAGGGGTAGTCCCCCTTTAGACTCCAAGGAGAAGAAACCACATTTCTAGAGATGACTCTCAGGCTTGGAAATCTAATGGAGTGTGCCCTGCAGGATTTCAGAACTGTTTGGGACCCATGCTGCCTCTTTTCCTTCCAATTTCTATTCATGGTAATGCAAATATTTATCCTGTGACTGTCCCTCTTTCGTATATTGGAAACAGATAACTTGTTTTTCTACATTTCATTGGTCTATATCTGGAATGTTGCCCCAAGGCAAACTGCATGCCTATAACTGATTTATATGAGATTTTTAAATTTAGCATTGCTATGGAAATCATTTAAAGGTTTTGAAATGTTGTGATGCAATGAATGTAATTTGTGCATGGAAAGAACAGGTCTTGTTGGCATTCAGAGGGTGGAGTGTGACAGTTTGAAATTCCTTTATGAATCTCAGAAAGAAAAAGTTTATGTTTTTGAACTAAGCCATTTCTCTGGGTGTGAGACCTTTTTGATTGAGCTATGTCAGGGAAATTTTGTTGTTTCCATTGACCAGAACACTCATCCAAATCATTTGCAATGGTCCAAGGGTCTAAAAATGTTCAGAAGATTCAAATTATTGGGCAAAGTCTCCAGTGCTAAGATGAGTACCTCAAGTTTTGCCAATTGTGCTGAGCCTTAGACCCCATTAATTATCAGGGACATTCTGGTTAAGGGATTGAAAGAAGAAACTCGCCTCTGAAGTGTATCATATGTAATGGTGGTGATGCCATCTTTAAAATTTTTGAACTATGTTTGATATTCATTTAGCTGATTACAAGGGATTCCCTAGGTAGATAAGTGGTGTGTGACCATGGTTTCCTCCAAAACCATGGGGTCTGTCAAGAGGCTGAGGACATAGGAGTCCAAACCTCTCTCTGATGGGATACTCCAGATATCTCAGGTTCTGTATTATATTGTAAGTAGCTTTTCCATTTAACAAACAATCCTCAGTGGCTGTCCCATGATTGGGAAGTGATGCTTTCATTACCCAAGGCAAAACTGACAGTTGGATACAGAGGTTACTGTCTCAGAATGCACGGTTGCTTCAATTTTTAGAATAGCCTAATATATTACCAGCAATAACTGCTCTAATGGAAGGTATTCTGGGGCAACGGAAGGACATTTATTTCTTGCTTCCCAAGCCCATGAAAATCTTAGGGCCATCATGAATTGACCAAAGACTCCAAAAGGGTGGAGGTTTCTGTAGTGGTTTGTAGCTGTATGTACCCCAGAAAACGTTCTTAAATTTAATCCATTCCTGTGGGTATGACTCCATTGAGCATAGGAACTTTTGATGAGATTATATCAGTTAAAAAGGTATGGCCCACCGCAATCCGGATGAATCCTTAATACTATTACTGGAGTCTTTTATAAGTGGAGTGAAATTCAGAAAGAGAGAGAGCCACAGGAAGAAAGAGGCTGGTTATCTTTGGAACCTGGAAGAGAAGCCAAAGACCACGATACATAATCATGTGCCTTGCCATGTGAAAGAGGGGCCTAAGGATTCTTGGCAGCCAGTCCCAGAATGCTAGTCATCAGCAAGAAAGAATATCATTGATGATGCCTTTATTTTGACTTTCTTTTAGCTCAAAATTGTAAGCTAATAAATTCCTATTGTTTAACCCAACCCACATCATGGTATTTGCTTGAAAAGCACAGGAATCTGTGAAAGAATCTCATGGGGGCATTGATGTGTATACCTGCTGTACCCAAATTGGACAAATTCTGGAAACAATTCTTGGGGGAGTCCCCTTTCACAGTGGAGTGATTTGTAACAATAGATGTTTTCTTAAGTAAAATATATAAATGAAAAATATGATGCTTCTAGTAACCAAAAAGTCCTAAAAGTTGTCCTTTTTTAATGTGATCTGAGGGGATCGTTAGCTGTTTCTTGACCATTTCAGGGATGGAAAAGTCCTTGGTTAATTAAATAATTTTTAAGAACTTAACTGAAGTGGTGGTACCTTAAACTATATGTGGGACAATGGCCCATCCCCATTTTGTGAACTCTTTTTTTTGTAAGCACTTCTACGTTCTGAATGAGTGTGTCAAATGAATCTCAGAGGAGTATGTCATCAATGTAATGGCATATCTGTGCTCCTGGTGATAATTGCATACAATTAAGTTATTGTCTTCAAATATTATGTTGGAAAGGCTGTTGATGAACCCAGTGGCTAAAGTTACATTGTGTCCCTTAGGAAGTGAAAATGAACTGTTGAAGGCTCTGGAAAGAGACACTGAACAGAATATGTTATCCAAATGTATAATTCCAAATTATTTACCAGCTGCTGAATCAACGGAGTCAGTACTTTTAAAAATATTGAGTTTTGAGTATGGGTGTTTTATTGGATAGTATAGCAGCACCAAGGCTGTAATAATCCATTGTGAGGTGCTGTGCATTCTTTCTAAGTTTAAGAGCAAGCCAATTTGGATTGTTCAGTGAATTAGCAGTAGAGATAATCAACTGTTCTGTAAATAGGGCTTGTATAATAGGTTTCAATCCTTAGAGGCACTGTTTTAATTTACATTGGGCCTTATAATATATATATTTGGATGGGGGAGATCCACATGATTCCATATTTTCATGCCAATATGTGAGTTCCAATGACTTAATTTAATTCTAAATTAACGCTCATTTGGTCAGAGTATCTATGCTAACTATTGGATGGAGGCATATATTGTTTTATTGCATTTTGCATTTTGCACTTTTCAGATGTATTTTTTTTTTATATAAATTGAAGGTTTGTGACAACCCTGCATCTAGCAAGTCTATCCATGTCATTTTTTTTCCCACAGCATGTGCTCACTTGTGTCTCTGTCACATTTTGGTAATTCTCACAATATTTCAAACATTTTCATTACTATTAAATCTGTTTTCGTGATTTATGATCAGTAATCTTTGTTGTTACTATTGTAATTGCTTTGTGTCATGAATTGCATCCATATAAGATGGTGAAATTAATTGATAAATCTTGTGTATGTTCTTACTGGCCATTCACCCATCTCTCTCCCTCTCTGTAGAGCTCTCTATTCCCTGAGAACCAACGATATTGAAGTTAGGCCAAGTACTAACCCAACAGTGGCCTCTAAGTGTTCAAGTTCAAGGAAAAGTCACATTAAATCAAAAGCTAGAAATGATTAAGCTTCATGAGGGAAGCATGTCAAAAGCCAAGATGTGCTGGAAGCTAGTCCTCTTGCATCATACTCATACTGTTTGCCAAATTGTGCATACGAAGAAATGTTTTTGAAGGAAATAAAAAGTGTTACTCCAGTGGACACATGGATGATAAGAAAGTGAAATAGCCTTATCACTGATATGAGGAAGGTTTTAGTGGCCTGGATAGAAAATCAAATGAACCACAACATTTCCTTAAGCCAAAACCTAATCCAGAGCATGGCCTTAGCTCTCTTTAATTCTATGCAGGCTGAAAAATGTTAGGAATCTGCAGAATAGCTTGAAGCAATCAGTGGTTGGTTCATGAGTTTTAAAGAAAGAAGCCATCTCTGTAACATAAAAGTGCAAGGTGAAGCAGCAAGAGTTGACACAGAATCTGCAGCAAGTTTTCCAGAAGATCTAGCTAAGAAAACTGATGAAAGTGGCTACACTAAACAACAGATTTTCAATGTAGATGAAACCAGCCTTATATTGGAAGGGAATGCCATTTAGGCATTCATAGCAGGAGAGAAGTCAATGTCTGGCTGAAAGTGTCAAAGGACAGGTTGATCCTCTTGTTTGGGGCTGCAGCTGGGGACATTAAGGTGAAACCAATGCTAATTCATCATTCTGAAAATACTAGGCCTATTAAGAATTTTGCTAAATCCATTCTTCCTGTGCACTAGTAAAGGAAAAACAAAGCCTGGATGAGAGCACATCTGTTTATAACATGGTCTACTGAATATTTTAAGCTCACTGTGGAGACCTACTATTAAGGAAAAAAGATTACTTTCAAAATATTACTACTCCTTGACAATGTACCTGGTCACCCAAGAGCTCTGATATTGATGTACAATGAGATTAATGTTATTTTCATGCCTGCTCACACCACAACCATGTTGCAGTCCATGGATCAAGGAGTCATTTTGACTTTCAAGTCTTATTAAATAATAAATACACTTTAAAATGTGATATCTGCTATAGACAGTGATTCATCTGATGGATCTGGGTAAAGTAAGTTGGAAACCTTCTGGAAAGAATTCATCATTCTAGACGATTATGAAGATTCATGGTTCACAGAAAGATGTCAAAATATCAACATTAGCAGGAGTATGGAAGAAGTGGATTGCAACCCTCAAGAATGACTTTGAGGAGTGGAGAAAGTGTAGCTGTATTGGAAATAGCAAGAGACCTATAACTAGGAGTGAAGTCTAAAAATGTGAATGAATTACTGCAATCTCATGATAAAACTTTAATGAATGAGGAGTTGCTTCTTATGGATGAGCAAACAAAGTAGCTTCTTGGAACCTTTTCCTGGTGAAGATCCTGTAAACATTGTTCAAATGACAACAAATGATTTAGAATATAACCAAAATTCATTGATAAAGTAGGCTTTGAGAGGATTAAATCCATTTCTGAAAGAATTCCTACTGTGGGTAAAATGCTACCAAACAGCATGGAATGCTACAGAGAAATCTTTTGTGAAAGGAAGAGTCGATTGATGTCTTGAATTTCAATATTGTCTTATTTTAAGAAATTGCCACAGTCACACCAAATTTCAGAACCCACCACTCTGATCAATCAGCAGCCTCAACATTGAGGCAAGACCAGAAGACCCACCACCGGGAATAAGACTATAACTTGCTGAGGGCTCAGATGATGGTTAGTAATTTTAGCAAAAAAAATAATTTTAATTAAGGTATGTACATAGTTTTTAGGCATAATCCTGTTGCACACTTAGTAGACTAAAGTATAACATAAAGATAACTTTTGTGTGCACTGGGAAACTAAAAAGTTCATGTGACTTGCTTTATTGCTATATGTTTTCATTTGCCAAAAATCTGCCAATGCAAAATATTAGAAATGGGTCAGCTTTTATAAAAAGGGATTTATTTGGGGTAAAAGCTTACAATTCTAAGGCCATGAAAAGTCCGAATAAGGGCACCATAAGAGGTATTTTCTTGCCAAATTTAGCTGCCACGTGCTGAAGCAAAATGGCCACCAATCTCTGCTCAGGTGTCTGTCTTTCTGCAGCTATAGGCAAACCTGGTATAGGGCTTGTCTCTTACTGGGCCTCCTATCTCAGACTCAGGATGGCTGGATCAATATGGTGGCTTCTTTTTCGTGTGCCTGTATGTCTCTCTTTGTCTCTGGATGTATATCAGGTGCAGCACAGGGGTGGAGACTCAAACTGAATCTCACCTCACAGATACAATCCAATCCTTGAAGAAATCTTATCAAGTAATCTAACCAAAGGTCTCTTAATGGAATTTAATGCAATTAAAAGGTATCATACCCACAGGAATAGATTCATTTACAAACATACTCTTTTCATTACAGAGAGCTGTTGCGCAGCCATTGGTACGTATACTGGGGAAATAGCATATCAGCAAACCATTTACAACCTCGGTGGCAAAATTTTTTTCATGCCAGAGACTAAGGACACCTGCAGTCATTTATGTCATCCTTTCTTCTCCAGATGGAAGATACCAAAAAGTTGCAAAGATCTCTTCATCTTATTGATAAGCCAAAAGGTCTGTCAACACCAACTGCAACATTTTAGACCAGTTCTATCTCTACAAGATGTTCTGTCTGACTGCTACGGTTGAGAGCAAAGGAAATGGAATCAAGAGAGTTATAGACAAAATGGTTGATATTGCAAAGGCACTTAATCAGTCTCTAATGTATCCCACCAAATATTTTGGTTGTGAGCTTGGAGCACAGTTTGATGGTAAGAATGACCATTACATTTTCAATGGATCACATGAGGTGAATAAGCTGCAAGACATGTTGAATGGATTCATTAAAAATTTCGGTTCTCTGTCCTGGATGTGAAAATCTTGAAACAGATCTGCATGTCAAGGCAGAGAAGCAAACAAAAGATAATTCTTGTAAAGCCCGTGGCTAAGGAAGCATGTTGGACATGCATCATAAATTCTGCACATTCATTTTCAAAAATCCACCTGAGAATAATGACAGTGGTACAGGAAAGAGATAAAAGGAAGAGAAAAATAGGAATGGCAAAGACAAGGAAAATGGCTCCATTCCCAGCAGTGAGACAATATCACCACCATCACCAAATTAAACCAATCCTCCTCTACATGCTGTGGAAGATGAGGAAGATGATTGGGGGAAGATACAACTGAGGCAGTTCAAAGGTGTAGAAAGGATAAATCAATGACCATGCAAAAGTCTTGATGATCAGTGATGATTTGGAAAGGACTGTTGAAGAACAGGTCAATATCCTGTTTGATTTTGTTAAGAAACAGGAAAAAAAGGATATTATTTACTCATTTAACAAATAAATTTTTGCTGAAGCAGAAACATGGGATGTAAATCCATGGGCCTCTTGTTTGAAGTTCTTTTTTAATGAGGAGATTAAGGGGAAAATTATGAAATACAGGTGCCATTTCCTATGATATTTTCAGAACAACAAAAAGGCTCAGATGTACTTTCTTCATAGTTCAGAGTATGTGGTAGCCATGCATCAAGCTCAGTTCATCCCCAAGTTTCCACAAACATTGAAGGAGATCTATGCTGCTGAGTTTTTGGAAGAAGTGGTCATCATCAAATGGTCCGTAAAGGTCTCTAAGAAGTCTGTTTCAAAAGAACTTGCCAAAGAAACTCATTGCAAAGCAGAACCATTTATAAAATGGTTGAAGGAAGCAGAGGGGGAATCTTCCGGTGGGGAAGAGGAAGAGGAAGGTAAGTATATTGAGGTGATACATTCAGAAGAATATACGTAGACCTAAAGTTATTTGTAATTAATTACCTTATTCAGCCATTCACAAATATAGTTCATTTTAAGGTTTCTATCTAGTTCCTCAAATTGGCATATGGTAATGTACATTATAACCATGCCAGGGTGGATTGATAATCAAATGGAAATGCAGAATCTTTATCTTAACTGAGAAGTAAAAATGACCTGAGTGTCCTATTAATAATTTTAAGAGCAGGTTTTGAAACTTGAACGTTTTTTGTTTCGTTTTGATTTTCTGTTTCTCTACACCTGTCCCAAATAGTAGTCTTGGAAATCATGTGTGCTGTGCATTGGAAGAGCCAGGGAAATTATTAAATTAACAAATAAACATTTTATGTGTATGTAGCTATTTCTTTGTACTGAGAGAAAACTCTAAAATTTGGGAGTAGGATTAAATAGTAAGCTCTATGATTTTGTTTGGGTGAAGCAGGAAAATGTGTACTGAATTCTTAGCAAAAACTGAGAATAATTTTCAGATTTTACCTTTATTATTTAGATTATAATTTCAAGATTTTTACATATACTGCATCTTTTGTTGTTCACTGTGTTTTTTCTCTTGATATCATGGTATATTCTTTAATATCTTTTACATTTGGACATGCACTATATGCTTTTTAGATTTTGGTTGCTATCTTGCCAAAATAACTGTTACTATGTCTTGAACTTGATTTTCTTAAAAATGTCTTATTAAAAAAAAAAACAGATAAAATCATACTTCTAAGTTAAGTCAGAGCACATATTTTTGTGTAAGACATGGGATATTTTTACATCACATTGAATATACCTAGATTCCCAAGAAATCTGTGATGATGGTCACTGGGTGCAGGTGACCAGGGCCTGACCCAGCCGATCCAGGGCTTTTTATTTGGACAAGTTGATAACTGCCTTGTGAATTCCTTGCCCCAATGAACTAAACTCACTTGATATGGGCTCTCACTATATCCTAGTAATCATCTTTTTCAAGGTAAGCACTTACTGCATTTATCCTTTTCCATAACAAGTGCATTGTGGTCATCAAGAATGCAAGGACTAATTTTGTTGTCTGGAGTGCTACTTTCCATCATTCACCTCTTTTGACTTTCAATCTTTTGTGACACATCGCACAGACTTTAATGAGACCTTAATAACAAATATATGTAAATATTTTTCACATTGAAAGTATACAAACATTTGATAGACTAAAACCTTGTTCGTTTGATATTTTAAGGAGTAAAAATTAGCAATCTTACTGGAGAAACCAGAAATGCTCTTCAGCCACCTTTTGAGAGAATCTGATGAGACTAGAGTGGGGGCTGAACCCTGGAAGGAGTGTGCATTGTCACACCAAAGATGAGTTTTTGCAAATACTCATCTCACCTAGGTTTCAAATTCTTACTGCAATGCTAGCTTGCTTTTATTTATTTACTTATTTATATCAATTTTATTGATACATATTAATAAAGCATACAATTCCTCCAAGGTGTACAATCAATGGTATTTGTTATAATCACATATAATCACATAGTTGTGTATTCATCACTTCAAATATTATTAGAGCATTTTTATTATTTCAATATTAACAATAATAAACAAAAAAAACAAAGCAACAGACAAGAAAATTCCTCACCTGTCAATCTCTCTATACTCCCCCACTGAACATAGCTGCTGTTTCTGGGAATTCTATCCAAAGTATATAATTAATGACTTTTAGTATAATCACAATATTGTACATTCATCGTCTTAAAATTATATAACAATTTCATTACTCCAAAAAGAAAGACTCCAAACCCTTTACCATTCCTTCCTCAGACCTACATAACAACTAATCTCTCATCTTTATGAAGTGACTTATATTTACATTTTAAATAAATGGAATTATACAATATGTAGTATTCTGTCTTTGGTCTCCTTCACTTAGCAAAATGTGGTGTGTTTTATTTTGGCTGATATTAACAGTGTGTAGTATTAACTTACATTTGTTCATCTTCAAGGAAAAATGTCGTATATATACAATTCTACCCATGTTCATATTTCACATAATATATTTATATTTCACATAATATATTTAGTTCACAATAGGGCAATCATACAGTATTTTTCCTTTTGTGTCTGGCTTGCTTCATTCAACATTATGTCCTCCAGTTTCGTCCATGTTGTCATATGTTTCACGACTTCATTTCTTCTTACTGTTGCATAATAATCCATTGTGTTTATTCTCCACAATTTGTTTATCCATTCATCAGTTGATGGAGACCTGGGTTGTTTCCAACTAATGGCTATTGTGAATAACACTGCTATGAACATCAGTGTGCAGATATCTATTCGTTTCACTGCTCTCATTTCTTTTGGGTATATACCTAGCAATGGTATTGCAGGGTCCCGTGGCAAGTCTATATTCAAATTCATTAGGCACTGCCAAATAGTGCACTGTGGCTATACCATTCTATATTCCCACCAACAGTGAATAAGCATTCCTATCTCTGAATATCCTCTCCAACATTTATAGTTTTCCAGCTTTTTGATAGCTGCCAGTCTAATAGGTGTGAAATGATATCTCATTGTAGTTTTGGTTTGCATTTCCCTGACTGCTAGTGATGTTTGACATTTTTTCATGCGTTTCTTTACCATTTGTTGTATTTCTTCTTTGGAAAGTTGTGTTTTCAAGTCCTTTGTCCAATTTTTAATCGAATACTTTGTCTTTTTATTGTTGAGTTGTATGATCTCCTTATCGATCATGGATATTAAACCCTTATCAGATATGTGATTATCAAACATTCAGTCAGCTGCCTTTTCACCCTTTTGACAAAGTCCTTTGAGGTGCAAAATTGTTGAATTTTGAGGAAGTTCCATTTATTTAATTTTTCTTTTGTGGTTTGTGCGTTGGGCATACAGTTTAAGAAACTACCGCCTACCACAGACCTTGAAGATGTTTTCCTACAATTTCTTCTAGGATTTTTATGGTTGTTGATTTTATATTTAACTCCGTTATCCATTTTCAGTTCATTTTTGTATACGGTGTGAGATAGGGGACCTCTTTCTCTCTTTAGGATATGGCTATCCAGGTTTCCCAGCACCATTTATTGAATAGAATATACTGGCCCAGCTGAGTGGGCTTAACAGCGTTGACAAAAATGAACATGCCAGCACCATGCTGTTTTTACCACTGAAGCTAGGTAATATGCTTGAAAATCAGGAAATGAGAGTCCTCAAACTTTGTCCTTTTTTAAAGACATGTTTTTGCTACTCAGGGTCTTTTACCCTTCCAAATAAATTTGATTATTGGCTTTTTGATTTCTGCCAAAAAGGCTGTTGAGATTTTTATTGAGATTGTGTTGAATCTGTAAGTCAGTTTTGGTAGAATTTACATCTAAATGATAGTCTTCCAATCAGTGAACACAGAATGTCCTTCCATTTATTTAAGTCTTTCTCAGTTTCTTTTTGCAATGTTTTGTAATTTACTGAAAACAAGTCCTTTATGTTCCTCGTTAAGTTTATTCCTAAATATTTGATTGTTTTGGTTGCAATTATAAATTTATTTATTTTTCCTGATTTCCTCCTTGGATTGCACATCAGTATGGTATAGAAATACTATTGAATTTTGTGTATTAACCTTGATACCCGCCACTATGCAAAACTCATTTATTAATTCTCATAGCTTTGTTGTCAATTTTTCATGATTTTCTAGATATAAGATCATGTCATCAGCGAATAGTGAAAGTTTTACTTCTTCATTTCCTGTTTGGGTGACATTTATTTTTTGCCTAGCCTAATTGCTCTAGCTAGAACTTCTAGCACAATATTGAATAATGATGGTGAAAGTGAGCATCCCTGTCTTGTTCCCGATCTCAGCGAGAAAGCTTTTAGTCTTTCACCATTCAGTACAATGCTAGCTGTAGGTTTTTC
>JAKSZT010054171.1:1573876-1596461 GCA_026826555.1 Tolypeutes matacus | reverse complement strand
ATGTGCTTTTGAATTCTGATTGCAAGTATTTTGTTGAGGATTTTTGTGTCTATATTCATTAGAGGTATTTGTCTGTATTTCTCTTCTTTGTAGTATCTTTTTCTGGTTTTGGTATTAAGGTGATGTTGGCTTCATAGAATGAGTTTGGTAGCATAATTTCCTGTTCATTTTCTTTTGTAAAACCTTGAGCAATATCAGTATTAGTTCATCTTTGAACGATTGGTAGAATTCACCTATGAAGCCATCTGGTCCCAGGCTTATCATCTTTGGGAATTTTTGATGACTGTTTCAATCTCTTCACTTGTGATTCGTTTGTTGAGGACTTCTATTTCTTCTAAAGTTAGTGTAGGTGGTTTATCTGTTTCCAGGAATTTGCCCAACTCATCGACATTTTCTATATTTTGGCATAGTTTGTTTATAGTATCCTTCTATGATCTCTCTTATTTCTGCAGGACCAGTGATAATGACTCCGTTCTCATTTCCGATTTTATTTATTTGTGTCTTCTCCCTTATTTGTGTGTGTGTCTAGCTAACAGTTTGTCAATTTAGTTGATCTTCTCAAAAAACGAACTTTTGGTTTTGTTGATTCTCTCTATTGTTTTTTGTTGTTGTTGTTCTTGATTTCTTTGGTTTCTGACCTGATCTTTACTATTTCTTTCCTTTGGCTTCGTTTGGGATTACTTTGCTGTTCTTTCTCTAGTCCTTCCAGATGTGCACTTAGATCTTCAATTTTAGCTCTTTCTTCTTTTTTAATGTAAGCATTGAGGGCTATAAATTTCTTTCAGCACTGCTTTTGAAGTGTCCATAGGTCTTGATATGTTGTGTTCTCATCTTCATTTGTGTCAAGGTATTTGCTGAATTCTCTTGCAATTTCTTCTTTGACTCACTGCTTGTTTAAGAGTGTGTTGTTTAATCACCATATATTTATGAATGCACTCTTTTTCTGTCCATTAATGATTTCCAGTTTCATTCCATTATGAACAGATAAAGTGTTTTGCATAATTTCAATCCTTTTAAATTTATCGACTCTTGTGACACAGCATATGGTCTATCTTGGAGACAGACCCAAGAGCTCTTGAAACAAATGTATATCCTACTGTTTATGGGTGCAATGCCCTACAGATGTTTGTTAGGTCTAGTTCATTTATTAAATTATTCAACTTTTCTGTTTCTTTATTTATCCCCTGTCCAGATGTTCTATCCAATACTGAGAATGTTGCATTGAAGTCTCCAACTATTATTGTAGAGACATCTATTTCTCCCTTCAGCTTTGCCAGTGTATGCCTTATGTATCTTGGGCAATGAAGTTGGGTGCATAAATATCTAGAATTATTATTTCTTATTGTTGAATTGCTCCTTTTATTAATATATAGTGACGTTCTTCATCCCTTATAATAATTTTGCATTTAAAATTTATTTTGTTCAATATTAGTGTTGCTACACCAGCTCTTTTTGGTTACTATTTGCATGGAATAACTTTTTCCAACCTTTCACTTTTAGCCTGACTGTGTACTTATGTCTGAGGTGAGTGTTTTGTAGACAACATAAAGATGTGTCTTATTTTTCAATCCCTTCTAACAGACTGTGCATTTGATTGGGGAGTTGAAACCATTAACATTCAATGTTATAACTATAAAGGCATTACTTATTTTATTCATTTTGACTGTTGGCTTTCAGTTGTCTTATCATACAATAGGCTACTTTTTTTAACCCTTTTTATAGTCTTCATTTCTACATCGTTCTAGTTTCTCACCCTTGTTCTTTTTTTTTTCTTTCAGGCTTCAGAACTCCCCTTAGTATCTCTTGTAATTCTTGTCTTTTGGTAACATTCACTCAGTTTTTGTTTGTCTGTGAAGTCTTTGAACTCATCCTCATATTTGAAGGACAGCTTTGCCAGATACAGAATTCTTGGCTGGCAGTTTTTCTCTTTCAATATCTTAATTACATCATACCACTTTCTTCTCTCCTCCATGGTTTCTGATGATAAGTCAACACTTAATATTAATGATTTTCCCTTGTATGTGATGCTCTGCCTTTTTCTTGGTGCATCTAATATCATCTGTTTATGTCTTTTATGTTTCATTCTGAAAAGTAGGTATCTCCAGGTAAGTCTATTCAGAGTTAGTCTGTTTGGGGTGCATTGTCCTTCTTGGACATTGATATTTGTGTCTTTCATAAGGGTAGGGAAGTGTTCAGTCATTATTTCCTCAAATATTCTTTCTGCCCCTTTCCCCTTCTCCTCTCCTTCTCGCATGCTGATCAGACATATGTTTTTACATTTTGTGTTGTCATTCAATTTTCCTGAGGCCCTGTTCCATTTTTTCCATTCTCTTGTATTTCTGTTCTCCTGTCTTTTCCTGTTCAGATGTTCTGTGTTCAAAATCACGAATTTTGTCTTCAAGAATTTTAAATCTGCTCTTATGTGCCTCTAATGTATTTTTAATCTCATCCATAGTGTCTTTCATTCTCATAAGGTCAGACTCTTGTCTTTGCAGACTGTCAAATTGTTCTTTATGCTCACCCAGTGTCTTCTTAATATCCTTTATCTCTTTAGTCATATTTTCTTTTAATTTTTAAAAATGATTTATGAGAGTTGTGTGATTATCATTGATCAAGTATCTCTTCAGGATATCTGGTTTGTTCCTTTGTCTGGGCCATCTTTTCCTTTCTGCTAGTATGGCTTGTCATTTTTTTTGCTGATGTCTAGGGATCTGAATGGGTTGGTGAATTTATTCTGATGGCCACTTTCTCTCTCTTGCCTATTGTTATTATTTTTTCATAGCTTTTTGATATTTGGTTCAACTTACCCTAAATCTTTTAAATTACCCTAGCTTAAGTTTCCAAAAACCATGCCTTAGATTCGCTAATGGGGTGCAGACATTCTCCCAGGGGTTGGGAAAAGACAGCTCTAAAAGCAGTTTCTGTCCATGTACGTTCCAGATCTGCCAGTAGATGGCTCCTGTCGGTGCACCTTTCCACAGAGGGGTGGGTATCTCTCTGGGTATTCTTTTGTTTATATCTGGCCAGAGCAGGGAGATTCAAAGAGCCTCTGTTTACTGAATGCAGGGGTAAAAAGCCCCTGGACTCCCTCTCCCTTTCCCTTGAGATAGCTGGCAGGGAGGAAGATGTCTGGCCTCCTCTCAGTGAACTTCTATGTACTGCATTGTTTACCGCCAATGAGTATCACTGGGGTGGGGGACGGAAGTCTTTCCCAACAGCCCTGAGGTTTAGTTACACTGTTTCAGTTCTTTCCTACTTTCTTTCTTCCTCCCTTCCTTCCTCCCTCCCTGCCTTCCTTCCTCCCCTCTTCCCTTCCTCCTCTCTTTCCTTCCTCCCTTCCTTCATTCTATTTCTTCTTTCTTTCATTTTGTCCTTATTGGATTTATTTTGGTTGGTCCTCCATACCCTGCTCTTAGTTTTGTTTCTCCTTCCAGAGTGCCTCAAATCAGTATTGTAAGAGTTAGGGATGTCCCCCATGGTAATGTTTGAATTACTATGTTGGCTGTGCCACAGGGGTACCATGGGTGTATTTACTACAACAGTGAAAATCAGAAACTTTGTTGTGAACAGAGGCATAGGCAGTAGCTGAAGCATCAAGAAAAGGAGTTTTGTAGGGTTCTTGTGAATCGTTTACTTTTGGTAGTATGGATGTCTGCATTCCACATAGTCACTGTTTTACCTCCACATGAGTGACCACTGATTGTACCATATATTATACAAGTTAGTCTTTCCCCTACACTCTATAGAATGGAAACCAATGCCTGGTTGAGACGTACAACCAACAGTCACAATCACACAGGGTAAGAGTCATTCCCCTGAGCCTACAATCAGTCATGGAGTATGCTGGAATCAAGACACATAATTAATTCTGAGACACACACGTGGGACCAGGGAAAGACATATGATCCAGTGCCACTTTAAGGACGGACCCAAGCCCATATCCTGTCCCTAAATGCCAATTATCAAAACTTCTTACTGAGGTCATTTAAATCTAAAACTGAGGCTCATTAGAACTCAGAAAGCGCAGCACCAAGCAACAGCACAGCTTGAAGTGTAAGCTAGACACCAAGCAGCAACTCAAATCACATGCTTGCCAACAGGCAGCAGAGCCCATTAACAAGTCAAAGCTCGAGAAGAAAGACCTTTGATGGTGTCGATCATCATCTAGTCATCCTGCTCACAGTTATACTTTTGGTGACCAGCTTGTAGAAAGAGGATTGATCCCCTGGCCAAAATTTGCTTTAGAGGTCAAGACTGATAACACCATATACACACCAAAAGGGCATGAAAATATTGTTATTCACATAAAGAAGTTTCACGGGAAGAGCAGGATGGTTCCCAAGGTTTAAAGAGAAGGTAAAGTATACTGGCTTTGGGTTTTCTTTTTTTTTAATATGTTTTTTTTTTTATTTATTTTTAAAAGATGCTTAGATTACATAAATTGTTACATAAAAACATATAAGGGATTCCCATATGCCCCACTCCCCAGACCTCCTACTTTACCACACATTTTCTGGTAAAACTTCTTTCATTAGTGTGGTACACTCATTGCAAATGATGATGAAAACATTTTGGAGCTTTGCCACTAAGCATGGACTATAGTTTACATTGTAGTTTACACTCTCTCTCACTCATTTCTGTAGGCTATGGCAGGATATATAATGGCCTGTATCTGTCACTGCAAGGTCATCCAGGTCAAATCCAAGTCCTGAAAATGCCCCCATATTATAACTCTTTGGGTTTTTAAGGTGGATAGGGGGTGAGGCTGGAGTGAGAGGTCCCACAGACGGTTTGTTCTTCCTAATGGTGCCAACAGAGGAAGCATCAGTACTTTCTTATTAATTTGCCTTGATGTGGAGAAGAAGAGGAAGAGGTAGGCAGGAGGCTTAAAACCTGTAAGTAGTCAAACATTAAAAACATTTGAGTCACATTTGGTTTTCGAATGTTAAACCACCTTTGTTTGGAATAAATCCAACTTGCTCATGACCCGTTATCCTTTTTATATATTGTGGGATTTGATTGGCTAATATTTTTGTTAAGTTTTCTTGTCTATGTTCACAAGGGATATTTGTTTGTACTTTTCAGTACTTTCCTTTTCATAAAAATATTTTTTCATGTTGCTGTCTTATAAGAAAATTATTTTTAAGAATTGTGAATTCATAAACTTTCTATTCAATAGTGTCTGTGGGTTTAGCCTAGAATTGTGAATGATTAACTTGTCTTTTGTCTTTCGGAATGTTACAACACTGCTATGCAGGCAACCCCATCATCCATTACCCAAAAAACAAGTTTAAACAGAGCACATCTCCAAACATGATATTTACACATCCGGTTTGAATCCCAGGTAAAACTAAAAGCTAAAAATGTTTATGTTCCTGTTCAGTGTACCATAATTAGAATAGAACAAAGTCCCCCTGGAGACAGCACATCTTTCCTGTGGAGGGCTGACCACCCCCTGCTGGATGGATTCAGTTACTTTTTTAAAACCTTTTTTTTTTTTATTTTCTAAATGATACGTAGATTACATAAATGTTACACAAAAAATATAGGGATTCCCATACGCCCCACCTCCCACACCTCGCACAACATCCTACATAAACATCCTTCAGTAGTGTGGCACATCACCTGCAATAGATTTACACATCTTGGGGCTTTGCCACTAAGCATGGACCATAGTTCACATTGTAGACCACACTCTCTCCCACACACTTCTGAATGTTATATGATGTTATAAAATGGCCTATATCTGTCATTGCAATGTCACTCAAGACAATTCCCAAGTTCCCAAAAAGCCCCCGTATTACATCAGCTTTTTCCTCTCCCTGAACCCAGAGCGTCCAGTGGCCACTGGCTCCACATCAATGTTGTAATTTCTTTCAATGTTTGAATTACAATATGTCTTTAGTAGAATACTAGTAAGTCCACTCTAGTCCATACCTCTTCCCCCATTCCTGAGGAGTCTGGGATGGTGATGTCCACTCCACCTCCAATTGAGAGGGGACTTATATCCTATGGGGAAGAAGGATGGGACTATCCTGCCTGCCACTGCAGACTCTCTCCATTCCCTGGGATGGCTGTTGTCCATCATCATCACCCCACCAGTTGTCCTGGGTGAGTCCAATGACCTGTAGAGTAGGAGTTGCTGCTCCACCGAGGTTCCGGGCCCAACTGGCACATGGACAGCCCAAAGACTCAAGTCTCTGGATGTACCCCTACAAACTTCAGTGCCAAGTATAGGTTTGAATAGAAGGGACAGATGACCCATGTGCAGGAAAGACATAATTGAGTCCAATTCTGTCACTCTCAGGAGCACAAACCACAAAGTAGGGCCCACGGACAAGGCACCAAACTCTGGAGCTATCCGCTCTGACCATAGGGCCTGGGAGTCTCCAGAGCCCTCAGGAGCCCCACTATTTGGGCTGGCATCCACTTTGGAAATCTATGAGATCCTACGGAGATGTGCCTAAGTGTTACCTCTGGGATGACGTCCTGACTAACTTTGCGGTCTCTTAGCCATATAAACTCATTTGTCTTTACATTTTCCCCCTTTTATTCGAGGTCTTTTTCCATTCACATTGCCAGTTGGTGCTTGGTAGCAATCCCTCGGTGCCAGGGAGGCTCATCCCCCAGGAGTCATGTCCCATGCTGTTGAGGAAGGTAATGCATTCATATGCTGAGTTTGGCTTACAGAAAGGCTACATTTGAGCAACAAGGAGCCTCTCCGGAGGCAACGTTTAGGCACCCCATAAGAATAGGCTAAGTTTCAATTTCAAGAGCAAAGACTCTTAAGCCTAGTCATCAATATCAAGGGCCCATCAGTGGATCATCCTTTTTTGCCAGTCACTACCCCTACACTTGGGGGACTGTTGCTGTTCCCTTAGAGAATATGGCAGAGCTCTCCAGGATGGGAATTCAGTATTCTCTCATTTATCGAGTGATTCTTCACCCACAGGGACAATGCCCCATGAATGTCGGGACATCTTTATATACCTTATATGTATGCTCAGGTGAACTTCCTCCCATGCAGCCCCCATCCCTGACACCCCACATCAATGATACACTCCTGCCCAATTTGTAACCTTTCTGTGATCCAAAGCTTCATCAAAGATGAAGCCATTTCAGAAGCCGAATATAACTAAAAGGAAAATGAAATAGTAATGATAAGATTAATTGTAAGAGACAAAATACATAAATTAAAAAAAAAATAAAAGTAAAATAAAATTAAAAGACTGGGATATGTAAAAAATTAATAATATAAAAAATTTTATTGACATTTTACTTTTCATCACTGCAATATCTGGTCTCCAGTCTATACCGTGACCTTCCCCCTCTCATTCCCCAATGTCTCACGGTTTTCCATTTTGTTTTCAAAGAAGTTTTAGGTCACAGCAAAGTCACCCACAGAATACTGGAGACTCTCATATACTCAACATCCTCCTCTTTCCTCCCTACCATATTAAAGCCTTTTTACATGTGAATGGTATCATTGTCATAACTGATATACAAATAGTGAAACATAGCTACTAAGTATTGTCAATGGTTTACACTCTGGTTTACATTTTAGACCATACACTTTTATAAATTTTGATGATATTTACCATGTCCTATGTCCATCACTGTAATGCAGTAATGCAGAACATTTCCACTGACCAATAAATATCCCCTATTTGACCTATTCAATTCCTCCCTCCTCATCCCCCTGGGCCCATGGTGACCCCCTGACTTGACTCTTTGGATGTCAAGATTCATAGTTACATGCAACAAGAGTGAGGCCTTGACACACTGGTTTGCCTTCCCCTATTAGGAACTGCCCTTGCTCTTGAAAGACTCCTGCATGTCTATTTCTGAACAAATCCGTCCTGCCAAGGATGGGAGTCCAACTCCTTCCCGCTCATCATGTGGGTCTTCACCCAATGATACAACACATTGTGACAGAATGAAGACTCACCCACTCCCTAGAAGCCTGCTCCAGGTGCACCCTGTCCCGAAAGACCCCCACAACCAACACCCTAAACCTGAGATCCTTCCTTGTCATATTGCCATAAGAGCATTCCCAACTATGTACTTTCAACCTCATATCCACAAATCCCCACTGTTCACCTGGTCCCTCTCCCAACCCTCCCCCAAGTACCCTGGACCTTCTAACCCACCCTTCCCAATCTACCCACCTGTCAAACCTGCACCACCCAACCCTATAATATCCCTCCAATATGCAACCACACTGTATCACTTTACTATAGATTACGTCCTTATGGGTGATGGTTCACAACCGTCTCTTCTCTTTCTACTTTTTGTAAACTTATCTTAGAGACTATAGCTCTCTGAGACTGCTCAGTTTCCTTATCTCAGATCAATGAGGTCATGTACTTTTCATCTTTCAAAGCCTGGCTTGCTTCATTGAACATAAGTTCTTCAAGATTCATCCATGTTATCCCATGTGTTGGCACTTTATTCCTTCTTACAGCTGAGTAATATTCCATTGTATGTATGTAACATATTTTGTTTATCCACTCCTATGTTGATGGGCACCTGGGTTGATTCCAACTTTGGCATGAACAATGCAGCTATGAACATTGGTGTGCATACATCTGCTCGTGTCTTTGCTTTCAATTATTCTGGGTATATATGCAGCTTGGAAACGCTGGATCATATGGAAGTTCTATAGTTAGTTTTTTGAGGAAACACCAAACTGTCTTCCACAGTGGCTGGACCATTCTACATTCCCACCAGCAGTGGATGAGTGTTCCCATTCCTCTAAATCCTCTCCAACACTTATTGCCTGCTGTTTTTTAAATAGCTGCCATTGTAATTGTTGTCAGATGCTATCTCATTGTAGTTTAAATTTGCATTTCCCTAATAACCAGCGATGTCGAAAATCTTTTCATGTGCTTTTTAGCCATTTGTATTTCTTCTTTGCAGAAGTGTCTTTTCAGGTCGCTTGCCCAGTTTTAAATGAGTTGTTTATCTTTTTATTTTTGAGGTGTAAGATTTCTTTATGTATGCAGGGTATTAGCCTCCTATCACATATAAGGGTGCCAAATATTTTCTTCCACTGTAGACTGCCTTTTTCTTTCTTGATAATGAACATTAAGGCAGAAAAGTTTTTAATATTGAGGAGATCCCATTTAGCTGCTTTTTCTTTTGCTGCTCGTGGATTGGATGTGAGGTTTATGAAACCATTTCCTATTAAAAGGTCCTGTAGATGCTTCCCTACATTAACTTCTAAGGTCTTTATGGTCTTGGCTCCCATATTTAGATCTCTGATCCATCTTGATTTTTGCATAATGTGTGACATAGTGTTCCTCTCTCATTCTTTTGGATATGGATATCCAGTTCTCCAAGCACCATTTGTTGAAGAGGCCATTCTCTCCCAACTGAGTGGGCTTGGTGGCCTTGTCAAATATCAGATGACTGTATATGCGAGGATCTATACTGGTTCTCTCAATTTGGTTCCTTTGGTCAGTATGTCTTTCCTTGTGCCAATACCATGCGGTTTTGAGCACTGGAGCTTTGTACTATGTTTTAAAGATGGATAGTGTGATACCAACTATTTCATTTTTCTTTTTCAATATGTCCCTGGAAATTCGAAGCCCCTTACCCTTTCAAATAAATTTTGTAGTTAGTTTTTCCAATTCATTAGAAAATCCTTTGTGGAGACTTAAATGCCTGTACAATTACAGTGGGGAACTTTATTAATACCTGAATAATACATTAGAGGATCTGGACTTAATAGATATATACAGAGCACTACACCCAAATACAGTGGGATATACATTCTTCTCGAGTGCACCTGCATCATATTCCAAGATAGACCACATGCTAGGTAACAGAACAACTCTCAATGAATTCAGAACGATTGAGATAATACAAAATAATTACTCTGACCAAAATGGAATGACCTTGGAAATCACTGTGGGCCAGAGAACCAGATTAGGCACAAAGAAATAGAAGTTAAACAACACAGTCTTGGACAAACAGTGGGTCAAGGAGGACATCTCAAAAGAAATCAGTAACTACCTACAAATGAATGAAAATGACAACAGAGCATATCAAAATTTATGGGATTCAGCCAAAGCTGTACTGTGATGGAAATTCATAGCCATAAATGCATATATCAAAAAGAATAAAGTGCTAAAATTGAAGACCTAACTGCCTACCTAGAGGAATTGGAAAAATAACAACAAAGTGACCCCAAAGGAAGTAGAAAGAAGGAAAGATTAGAGCAGAACTAAACAAAATAGAAAATAAGAGAGAAATAGGAAAAATGAACAAAACCAAAAGCTGGTTCTTCGAGAAGATCAATAAAATTGACAAACCCTTAGCCAGACTAAGAAAGAAAAAGAGAGAGCAGATGGAAATACACAAAATAAGAAATGAGGAAGGGGATATCACCACTCATCCCACAGAAGTAAAGGGTATCCTCAGCGGATACTTTGAAAAATTGTATGCCAACAATAATGGTAATTTAGTGGAAATGGACAAATTCCTAGAATCTCACAAGCAGCCTACATTGATGAAAGAAGAAATTGATGAACTCAACAGTCCAATTACAAGTAAAGAGATAGACTCAGTCATCAGAAAACTTCCAACTAAGAAGAGCCCAGGACCAGATGGCTTCACAGGTAAATTCTACCAAACATTCCAGAAAGAGCTAAGACCAATCCAGCTTAAGCTCTTCCAAAAAACAGAAGTAGAAGGAACATTGCCTAACTCATTCTATGATGTCAACATTACCCTAATACCAAAGCCAAACAAAGATGCTACAAGAAAAGGAAATTACAGACCAATTCCTCTAATGAACTTAGATGCTAAAATCCTCAACAAAATACTTGCTAATTACATTCAACAGCATATCAAACGAATTATACACCACGACAAAGTGGATTTCATCCCGCGTATGCAAGGATGGTTCAACATAAGAAAATCAATGTAATACAACACATAAAGTTTGAAAGAAAAAAATCCCATGATCATCTCTATAGATACCAAAAAAGCATTAGACAAAATACAGCACTCTTTCCTGATAAAAACACTACAAAAGATAGGAACAGAAGGAAACTTTTTGAACATGGTAAAGGTAATATATGAAAACCCCACAGTTAACATCATCTTCAATGGTGAAATCTTAAACGCTTTCCTTCTAACCTCGGGAACAAGACAAGGATGCCTACTATCACCACTCCTATCTAACACTGTCTTAGAAGTGCATGCTCGAGCACTGAGGCAAGAAAAAGATATAAAAGGTATCCAAATTGGAAAGGAAGAAGTAAAAATTTACTATTTGCAGATGACATGATCCTATACATAGAGAACCCTGAGAAATCTACAACAAAGCTCCTAGAACTTATAAAGGAGCTCAGTAAAGTCACAGGGTATAAGATCAAAGTTCAAAAATCAGTAGCATTCTGTACACCAATAACGAGCAATCTGAGGAGGAAATCAAGAAAAAAATACCATTTACAACAGTAACTAAAAGTATCAAATACCTAGGAATACATTTAACTAAAGATGTAAAGGGCTTATGTACAGAAAACTACACAACACTGTTAAAGGAAATAAAAAAAACTTAAATAAATGGAAGAATATTCCCTGTTTATGGATACGAAGACTAAACATCATCAAGATGTCTATCCTACCCAAACTAATCTACAGATTTAATGCAATCCCAATAAAAATCCACACAGCATTTTTTAATGAATTGGAAAAAGTAACTACAAAATTTACTTGGCAGGGTAAGAGGCCTCAAATAGCTAAAGACATGTTGAAAAAGAAAAATGAAGTTGGAGGAATCACAGTACCTGACTTTAACATATCCTACAAATCTACAGTAGTCAAAACTTCAGGGTAACAGATACTGAGCAATGGAACTGAACAGGGAGTTCTGATATAGATCCTCACATATACAGTCAACTGATTTTTGACAAGGCCACCAAGTCCATTCAAATGGGAGAGAATGCCCTCTTCAACAAATGGTGCTTTGAGAACTGAATACCATATCCCAAAGAACGAGAGAGGAACGGCATCTCACACCTGATGCAAAAATTAACTCAAGATGGATCAAAGAGCTAAATATAAGAGCCAAAACCATAAATATCTTGGAAGATAATGTAGGGAAGTATCTACAAGGTCTTGTATTAGGAAATGTTTTCATGAATTTTACACCCAAAACACAAGCAATGAAAGAAAAAATAGTTAAATGGACCTTCTCATAATTAAAGACTTTTGTGCTTCGAAGGAGTTTGTCAACAAAGTGAAAAGGCAGCCTCCTGAATGGGAGAAAATATTTGGTAATCATATATCTGATAGGTACCTAATATCCAGCATACATAAAGAAATCCTACACTTCAAAAATTAAAAAGGCAAAGAACCCATTTTAGAAATGTGAAAGGAATTTGAATACACACTTCTCCACAGAAGAAATAGAAACGGCTAAAAAGCACATGAAAAGATGTTCAACATCACTAGCTATTTGGGAAATGCAAATCAAAACTACAATGAGATATCAACTTACACTATTAGACTGGTGGCTATTCAAAACAAGAGGACTACTAGTGTTGGAGAGGATGTAGAGGAATGGGAACACTTATGCACTGCTGGTGGGAATGTAGAATGGCACAGTCATGGTGAAGGCATTTAAACAGTTCCTCATGATGCTAACTATAGAACTGCCATATGATCCAGGAATCCCACTGTTGGGTATATACCCAGAAGAATTGACAGCAGGGACACGAACATATATATGCACACCAATGTTCATAGCGACATTACTCACTATTGCCTAAAGATGGAAACAGCAAAAATGTCCATCAACAGATGAATGGATAAGCAAACTCTGGCATGTACATGTAATGGAATAATACTCAGCTGTAAGAAGGAATACAGTATTAACACACGGGATAACATGGATGAATCTTAAAGACCTTATGTTGAATGAAGCAAGCCAGGCACTGAAGATACAATATTCCATGTCACCACTGATAAGAATTAAACAAATTGAGCAGACACACAGAGCTAGAGTCTGGAAAATAGGTTTACAAGAGACAGAAAGGGAGAAGAAGGTTGTGAGTCAATGCCCCTATGGGCAAAATCTATGATAAGTTGGAAGTGTGTAGTTGTGCAGTGGATGGGCATGAGATTGGTCCAGTGAGGTTTTTATGTTGGCCGGTGCTGGTTTGTGAGGTGGTAGGTTGTAGGGGTTGGTTGTACTGTCCATTGAACTGTGGATAAGGCTGGGGGAGGGAGCCGGTGAACTCTGGGGATTTGTGGGTATGTGGTTGAAACTACAACTTTGAGAATGTTACTTTGGCAAAAATGGCAGGGGAGGGTTACTGCTTTATGGTGTTGGATGTGGGGGCCATGAGGGACAGGGTGCACCTTGGGCAGGCTTCTAGGGAGTGTGTGAGTCTTCATCTTGTCATAGTGTGTTGTATCAGTGGGTGGAGACCCACACAATGAGAGGGAAGGTGTTGGAATCCCATCCTGGGGAGTCCTGCTGTGTTCTCAAATTAGAGGGGCAGAAGTCCCTTGAGAGCATAGGCAGTGCCTAATAGTGGAGAACAGGACAGTATGTCAAGCCCTCAATGTTGTAACAAGTAACTATGAATCTTGATCTTCAAGGAGTGATTCTTGTTGGTGGCCATGAGTCTCAAGGGGAGGGGGAGGGAGGAATAGAATAGATGGAACATGGGGCATTTGGGGGATGTTGGATTTGTTCTACATGATATTGCAATGATGGATACAGGCCATGATAAATATCAACAAAATTTATAAATGTGTATGTTTCAAAATATTAACCACAATTTAAATCATTTACAATGGTTAGTAGCAATGCTTCAATATTTGTACATCAGTTGTAACAAATGTACCATCCACATGTAAAATGGTGTTAATAGGGGAAAGGGGAAAGGGGGGGGGAGGATCTAGGTTATATGGGATCCCCTATATTTTTTTTTTTTTTTTTTTTTTTTAAGATTTTTATTTATTTATTCATTTATCCCCCCCTTGCTGCTTGTGCTCACTGGGTCAGCTAACCACGCCGTGCGGGCGGGCTTGCCTTCACCAGGAGGCCCCGGGAACCGAACCCGGGGCCTCCCATATGGTAAACGGGAGCCCTACTGATTGAGCCACAGCCGCTTCCCCCCTATATTTTGTACATGACTTTTCTGTAAACTAAAGGATATTTGAAGATAAAATTTAAAAAAATAAGACAATGGGGGAATAAACAGAAGAAAATGTCATTGTACATACAAAGCAACAGATCTCACAGTGAAGAATGATGGAATGTCATTGTTTTTAATTTTATATTTTTATTACTTTTTAAACAAGTTCTTATATTTTACTTGTTATTTTTAAACTATCATTAGAATTTCTTTTTCTTATTATCTGTATTTGGTTATTTTGTTGGCTTCATTTTTAAAGAAATTTTGGATCACAGAATGGTCACAACTGTGGCAGGGGCAGATGTGGGGTTTCAGTGATCATGGATGCACGGGAGGAGGTTCATCTGGGACATACCTATAAGACATATGAATGTGTTCACATGTTCATGGTGCATTGTAACGGTGGTTGGAGATATACACAATAACCAAAATAATATCAAATTCCCATCCTGGTGAGTTCTGCCACATTCTCTAATGGGACATCAAGAAACCCCTGAGTACAGGGGCACTGACTAGTGAAGGAGGATGGACCATTGATGGGGCATGATATTGATGACCGTACTTATGAACCTTTACTTTTGAAATTGAAATGTAGCCTAGTATTATAGTTTGCTAAGAGTTACCACCTGCGAGCCTTCTTGTTGCTCAAATATGTCCACTTTCAAAGCCAAATTCAGCATATAAAAGCATTACCTTCCTCCTGGCTTGGTACATGACTCTCGGGGATGAGTTTCCCTGGCACTGAGTTATTGCTACCAAGTGCCAACTAGCCATGCAACTGGAAAAAGACCTTGACCAAAAGGGGTAAAAAGGTAAAGACACATGAGTTTATATGGCTAAGAGACTTCAAAGTGAGTCAGGTGGTCATTCCAGAGGTTACACTTATGCACATGTCAGCAGTATCTTATTGAGTGCCAAAGTAAATATTTCATCATATAGCCTGGATCCTGACAGCTCAGAAGACATCCAGACACTGTAGGCAGGGAAGACAGCTCAGGAGATTGGCACCCTGCCAATGAGCCCTACTTTGAATTTATGCTCCCCAGTGTGACAGAGTTGGAATCAGTTGTGGCCCCCCCTAAACATGGCTCTTCTGCCCCTTGTAACTGAACCTATAGTTAGTATTAGAGTTGATAGGTGTATAGCCAAGAGACTAAAATCTTTGGGCTCTCTGCTCCAGTTGGGCCCTGGCTCTCAAAAGACTTCCAACACCTGTGTTCCAGTTCATCGGAGTAATCCAAAACAACTAGTGAGGATACGATGATGCACAATGACCATCCCAAGGTACACAAAGAGTCAGCAACCTAAAGCAAGATATTCCCATCCATCTGCCCGATGGGATCTAAGCCCCTCTCAACTAGAGGTGGAGTGGGCATCACCATCCCAGAATCTTCAGGATTGTTGAACGAATGATGGACTGGAGTAGGCTTACAGTTATTCTACTATAGAATTATTGTTATTCTGGTAGTGGAAGAACTTTTATCATTGATGTGTAGGCAGTGGCTACCGGAGTTTCTGAGGGGAGGGACAGGGAAAAAGAAGTGTAATATGGGGGCATTTTTGGGACATTGGAATTGTGCTGAATGATGTTGCAATGACAGAAACAGGCCATTATATATATTGTCATAACTCACAAAATTGAGTGGGAGAGAGCTTAAACTACAATGCAAACTATAATCCATGGTTAGTGGCAATGCTCCAATAAGTGTTTGTCAAATTTAACAAATGTACCACACTAATGAAGGTGTTGGTAATGTGGAAAAATGTGGAAGGGGTAGCGAGTGCAGCATATCAGAATCCCCTATATTTTTTGTAGCATTTATGTAATCTAAATATCTTTTAAAAATTAAAAAGTATATTAAAAATGATTGGATGAGGCATCACACATTGCTGATGGCATTGTCCTTAGTAGATTGTAAATGTAACCGGACATCTATGCAATCAGTTCACTGATGATTAAAATCTATGAAATATTGTATTATAATTAGCACAGTGCTTGCTTGTGCAAACAGCTGGGCAGCATTACCTGGCCGCTTTGACACATTAACCTAACCATCACACAAAGAGTCTTATACCCACGTGAATGGATTAACTCCAAGAATATGACCTTTTCTTGGATTCACAAAACTCTTTAAACTGCCACAACTATCAATTCTGAATCTGTGCCTAACAATAGGGTACCAAAATATATGACACAAAGATTATAAAACTGCAAAGGAAAATAGAAAAATCCACTATTATTGTTGAAGTTTCAACATCCTCTATCAGTAACAGACAGAGCCAGCAGACAGAAAAATCAGTAAGAATACACTAAGTTTATAGATCTAACTGACATTTATGGAACAGTATTCTTCAAGTTCACATGGAAAAATTAACAAAATAGACATTTTGGGACCTAAGCACATGCTAACAAATTTAAGAGAATATAAATCATTCAAGTATGCTCTCAGCTCACAATAGAAGTAAACTAGAAATAAATAACAGAAACATAAGAAAATCCCAAAACATTTGGAGATAAATAACAGACTGGTAAATAACACATGAGTCTAAGAAAAAGTCTTAAAAGAAATTTTAAAAATATTTTTAGCTAATTGAAAATGAAAGTACAACTTATCACAATTTTTGGAGTGCAGCAAAAGCAGTGCATGGAGGGAAATTTATAGATTTGAATGTTTGTATTTGAAAAGAATAAACATCTTAAAACCAATAATCTAAGGTTCCAGTCTAAGAAAACTGAAGAAAGAAGAACAAATTAAACATAATACATGGAATAGAAAATAAATAATAAAAATTACAGCAGAAATAAATGACATTTATTGAAAACAGGAAAACAAAAGAGAAATTCTACAGAACCCAAAGCTGGTTCTTATAATGACCAATAAAATTGATAAAGTTTATCCAATCTAACAAAGAAACAAAGAGAGAAGACTCAATTTTGATTTTCTATAAAAAATGAAAGAGAAAGCATCGCAAAGTGATCCTGTGGACACTGAAAGCATAATACGGAATATTATGAACAACTTTATGCCCATAAATTTGCTAATGTAGATGAAATGGACTCATAATTGAAAGACAATCTACAATAACTCACACAAGGAGAAATACATAATCTCAATAGACAAATATCTATTTAACAAAATTAGATCAATGATTAATAATCTTCCAAATCGGAAAGCACAAAGTCCATTTGGCTTACTGGTGAATTTCTATCAAACGTTTAAAGTAGAATATAAACCAATCCTCTGCAATCTGTTCCAGGAAATAAAAACATATGCAGCACTTCTTAACTTGTTATATAAATACAGCATTAATCGAATACCAAATCAAGACAAAGAAATAATAATAAAGGAAAATCATAAGCCTATATCTTATATGAATATAGATAGAAAAATCCTCAACAAAATATAAGCAAGTGGAATCCAGCAATGTTTAAAAATATTTATACCTCATGATGAAATGGATTTTTTCCAGGAATGCTAATCTAGTTCAACATGGAAAAAACTGAGTTATACAATGCAACACATCAAAAAACTAGAGGAAAAAACATATTCTCATATCAGTAGATGCAGAAAATGCATTTGACAAAATACAACACCCATTTGTGTTTTAAAAACTCTCAACAAACTAGTATTAAAAGGGGCTTCCTCAACTTTAAAATGTTACATCTTCAAGAAACCTACAGCTAGCATAATTCCTGTCAGTGAGAAACTAGATGCTTTCCTACTAAGATTGAGCTCAAAATAAAATGTACAATATCATATGTCATTAGGGAATTGAAAATATAAACAAAAATGAGATACTACTACATGCCTAGTCGAAAGATTAAATCGCCACACCAATTCAGCATTGTACTGTAAGTCCCTGTTAATTCATCTAAGAAGAAATAAAATGTATGTAGAACAAGAAAGAATAAATAATAATGTCTTTGTCCACAGAGGATATGATTATCTGTGTAGAAAATTCCAAAAAATTGAGGGAAAAAAAACTCTTGTATTTAATCAGTGATTATAACAAGTAGAAGGATGAAAAATTAAATTACAGAAGTTATTTGCTTTCCTATATAACAGCAACGAACAAAGGGAACTTGTAGTTAAAAGCACAACAGCATTTACATTAACACCAAAATATTTAGGTATTTAGCAAAATATGTACAATATCTATATGAAAAACCTACAAAGCTGATTAAATAAATCAAAGATTTAAATAATGGAGAGCTATTCCATGTTCATGAAAAGGAAGACTTTATATTTTAAAGTCAAATCTTTCCAATATGAATTATGGATTTATTGCAGCCCAAGCCCAATTATCAAGAAATTGTTTTCTATATATATACAAACTGACTTTCAAAAAACACAATAAAATCATTATAATACTGAAAAAGACCACAGTCAGATCATCAATGTTACCTGACTTCGACTTACCAAAAAGCTATAATGATTGAGACAGTGCAGTATTTGCAAATGATTAGACAGATAGCTCAACGGAACATAGTAGGGATCTCAAAATAGAACCCAAAATATATTCAATTGCTCTTTTTTATTCTTTATTGGAGAAGGTGTGGGATTACTGAATCTACATAAAAGACAGAATCCCCCCAAACCACCCTCTTATTAACACCTGGCATTGGAGTGGAACATTTGTTACAATTGATGACAACACATTATTATAATTGTTCTATGAAATATAGTCCAGGGTTTAACTTAGAGTTCACTGATTGTGTAGTGTAGTTCAAAGGATTTTTAAAATTTTTATTCTGCTACCATTTATACACTCAAACATTTCCCCTTTTCATCACATTTGGATATATATTTCAGTGTTGTTAATTATGCTCACAATACCGTGCTTCCATCAGCACCATTCATTACTAAAACATTTCCTACACTTAAAATAGGAACCTTATACATTTTAAAACTTAAACTCCCACTCTCTAACCTCACTGTGTCCCCTCATAAATTATATTCTAGATTATGACTCCATGAGTTTGCTTGCTCTAATTATTTGAGATCAGTGAGGTCATATCTGTCCTTTTGTGTCTGGATTATTTCACTCAACTTGATATCTTCAAGGTTCATCCATGTTGCTGCATGTAACAGGATTTCATTCTGTTTTATGGCTAAATAATATTCCATTGTATGTATATACAACAATTTATTTTGCCACTTATCAGTTGATGGATATTTGGGTTGCTTCCAACATTTAGCAATTGTAAAAAAATGTCACTATGAATATCAGCATGAAATATCTCTTCAAATCCCTGCTTTAATTTGTTTGGGGTATATGCCTAGTAGTGGGATTGCCAGATCATACGATAGTACTATACTTAGCTTTTTGGTGAACCACCAGTCTTCCACATCGGATGAACAATTTTAGTTTGCTAGAAGCAATGAATGAGTGTTCCTATTTCTCTGCATCGTCTCCAACTCTTGCTATCTTCCATTACAAAAAAAAAAAAAAATAGCAGGGAGTGGAAGCAGTTCAAATGGTTGAGTGACTGCTTCTGATGTAGAAGGTCAAAGGTTCAATCCCTGTTTACTTCCTAAAGAAATAGCAGCCATTCAATAGGTATCTATGTCAACTTGGCCAGGTAATGATGCCCAGTTGTTTAGTCAAGCAAGCACACGGTTAATTGTAATAAAAGGGCATTTCATGGACTTTAATCATCAGTGAGTTGGTCGCATAGATGGCTCGTTACATCTATATCAAATGAGGAGATTGTCTTCAGTAATGATAGACATCTCATACAATCAGTTCACCGCCTTAAAAGGAGATTTGTTTTCAGCAGTCAGAGAGAGGATTTCCATTTTTATTTCAGACAGCCAGTTTCTCCTGAGGAACTCATCTAGGTCCCTCATCAGAGTTCTTGGCTTGCAGCCTGCCTTACAGAATTTGGACTCATGCACCCCCCCATGGTCAAATGAGCCAGTTCTATAAATCTCACAATATTTACAGTTATCTTCTGTTGGTTCTGTTTCCCTAGAGAACCCTGACTAATATAGTTTGGTAGTGGGAGTGGTTCATGAGTAACACAATCTTATAAATGGGATTTCTGAATTGGGTCTTGGGTTTTTGAAACTGGCTCTCTACTCTGATTAGATTCAAAGGATCTACTGACTTTTTCCAATCATCAAGGCGCCACTGGTAGCCGATGACATGAATTGGGAATAACGATATGCAAAATATCACCACTGGATACAGCTACTTGTGTGCTTCTAAGAAGCAAAACTGAGTGAGAGGATTTTTTACAACTTAACAGAGTTTTGTGGAGTTAAAAGTTACAATGATGGCTTGTTGTTCCTAAATTTGCTGGATCAGTGACAAAAGAAAGGGGAGGCCAGATGGCTTCAAATTTGCAACTTACGCACAGCATGAATGATACCAAGTTATCTATGTGTGCACTAAAAGAATACCTTGATTTGTTCAGCTGCAGACTTGAGATCTCTGAAAACTAGAACGAGAGTTGCATTCTGTGAGTAGCAGAGTTACAAAGGAAACTAAAATCTCCACTTTCCAGGGTGTCTGCTGTTAAAGTAAGTGCATTGTCTGGAAATGAATGGAATCCTGAGGATTGGGATGGGGACATAAGTTTGATGACGGCAGTGGGGATATTGAAACCCTAAATTCTGCTAAGTGTTTGTCAGATAAATCTCTAATGGTCTGCCCTGAGTAAGCAGGCATCTGAGCTCCTGCCACCCCTGAAGAAAGAGCCAACCAGCCTTTACCCTGCCCTTAGGAAACAGCTAACTCTCCTCCAGCCTACCCTGAGGAAACAGCAACCTCACCTCTAGTCTGCCCTAAAGGGTTTTCAAGCCATCCTCTACAAGAAGAGATTAATCTTGTTTCATCAGATGAAACTGCAATGGAATGCCCTGAAATAACAGGTTTGCAAGAATTTTCCAATCCTTCTCATTACGCAACACTGCCATCCTTATTTTTTTCCATACATAAAACTAGACACATCCCCAAAGGCCTCAAAATGTGAAGTTACAAAGGGTGACCTATGAGGAAGTACACCATACTCCAAAAGAACTGCATGAGTTTTACAACTTACATAGAAAGACATCAGAATATATGTGGGAATGGATATTAAGGGTGTGGGGCAATAGTGGAAGGCAAACAAATTGGATGAGGCTGAATTTATTAATACAGGACCACTAAGCAGAAATTCTGGATTCATTGTTGTACCTTGAGGGGTTAGAAAGGGCTCTAACAGTGTGTTCAGGTGGCTGGCTGAAACATGGATCAAAAGATGGCTGACATTACCTGAGAAACCCAAACTGCCCTAATATACTCTAGATATGGTGATTCAAAGGCAAAGAGAGATTGGAATGTTAGAATGGATTTACCATGGAACACCTGCTCGCCCAACCGAGGAATGTCCAGAGGACACACATTTCACCAGGACCAGAAAGAATAAATTTGTGAGTCTAAACAAAATGTCACTGAAATCTCTGTGGTTGTTTTTATCTGTATTTTCTATATTACCTTAGGAAATGCTGCCACTGAAATGAGATCCTTAAGCACTACGGGGAGAATTGGGCCTAATTCTGGCAGAAACCATGTGGCAGCAGTGAATCGTGAAAGAAAGGGTGGGTGTGGCTACCACAATGAACAGCAGACTCAAAGCAGCAATCAAAAAGTCCTGAGTCACAGAAAACTATGGGGGAAGCTATTAGATCACAAAGAATCTATAAGTAAAATAGATGGACAGGCTCTGATTCTTGGCTCTGACCAGACCTAAACACAGGAAAATGGTGCTTGGAACACTTCTGTGTAAAAGTGCACCAACAAGCGCCATCTGCAGACTGGTCTGGAAATTGCATGCACAAAAACTGTTTTTGGTCCTCTCTGTAACAACTGGGAGAAAATTTGCACCCCATTAGAGAGTACCTGGCCCAATTTTGATAATTTAATGTGAGCAATTTTAAAGACTTAGAATCAGTTGAACCAAATATCAAAGAACAAGTGTGAAAATAATAAACAATAAGCAAGAGAGAGAAATTTGCCATCAGAGAAAAGTCACCAATATATTCAGATGCCTAGACATCAGCAAAAAATTACAAGCCATATTAAGAAACAGGAAGCGATGGCCCAGACAAAGGAACAAACCAAATATACTGAGGAGATATAGGATTTAAGACAATTAATCAATGATAATCATACAACTCTTCTAAATCAATTTAAAGAATTGAAAGAAAATATGACTAAGGAGATAAATGATACTAAGAAGACGCTGGGTGAGAATAAAAAACAATTTGAAAGCCCCCTAAGAAAAGTAACCGACCTTATGGGAATGAAATCCATGATGGATGAGATTAAAAATCAATTAGAGGCACAAAAGAGCAGATGTGAATTGCTTGAAGACAGAATTAGCGATTTCAAAGACAGAACATCTGACTTGGAAAAGACTGAAGGACAGAAAAGGAAGA
>JAKSZT010054171.1:1544530-1567352 GCA_026826555.1 Tolypeutes matacus | reverse complement strand
AGAACCAAAGATAAATATTGATGCTGAAGAAAACAATAACTGAAATTTTAAAAAAATCCCTTAAGGTTTCAGCTGCAGACTGGAGCTGAAAGAAGAAAGAATCAGTATACTTGAAGATAGGGCAATTTAGATTATTCAACTTGGGGAACAGAAAGAATAAAGTATGAACAAAAGTGAACAGAGGGGTGGTTTTGGCCAAGATGGCATTAGTGTAGGAAGGCACACACTGCAAGCTCCCAGAGAAAGGCGGATTGTGGACTGGGTCCTGCCCGGGGGTCTGTGCTGTGCACGTGTGGAGTGAGAAGCTTGGGATATCTATCTGCGCGGATCGGCAGCATGGACGGAACAGTGAAGATTCGGAACATAGAAAAAAGCAAGGAAATAAAATAAGAAGAAAAACTGCCAAAGAGAAAACTTAACTCACACGCAGAACCAACAGCTAAATAAAATTCTAGAGCATAGAGAAAAGCTAATCAACTGAACAAACCCATCAAGATAATATGATGACCAGAGGGCAACCGAAAAATACAAAAGACTCTGAGAAACTGGAAAACAGGGACCAGTCCAATGAACAAAATAAAAACCAGGAAGCAATGCAGAACATCGGACAACTAATCAAAGCTATCCAAACAAATATCATGGACCAACTTAAAGAATTGAAGGAAGAGATTAAGGATATAAGAAGACACTGGGGGAATATACTGAAGAAATAGTTAACACGCCTAAAAAGGTAATGGATATGATGGTGAACAAAAGCACAAGTCAAGAAATGAAAAAGACGCTGGACTCACATGGCAGCAGATTTGATCAGGCAGAGGAAAGAATTAGTGATATGGAAGACAATACAGTTGAAATCAAAGAGATTGCAGAACAGATAGACAAAAAGATAGAAAAAATCCAGCATGGTATCAGGGAATTAACCAATAATACAAAACATACAAACATACGCATTATGAGCATCCCAGAAGGAGAAGAGAAGGGAAAGGGAACAGAAGGAGTGTTGAAGGAAGTTATGGCTGAAAACTTCCCAACTCTATTGAGAGAGATAGATGTGCAGATCCAGGAAGCACAGCGCACCCCAAATACTATAAATCCCAACAGGCCAACTCCAATACATACACTTGTCAAAATGTCCAAAGCTCAAGACAAAGAGAAAATACTCAAGGCAGCAAGGGAAAAGAGAACCATCACATACAAAGGAAGCACAATAAGATTAAGTGCTCAATTCTCAGCTGAAACCATGGAGGCAAAAAGACAGTGGTATGACATAGTCAAAACACTAAAAGAAAAGAACTTCCAGCCACAAATTCTCTATCCAGCAAAATTGGCATTCAAAAATGATGGAGAGTTCAAAATATTCACAGATAAACAGCAATTAAGAGAGTATGTCAAGAAGAAACCAGCACTTCAAGTAATACTAAAGGAATCTCTATAAGTTGAAAGGAAAAAACAAAGGAGAGAGAGTTGGAGGAGAGTTTAAAAACAACTGAAAAGTCAAAAAGAGAAACAAAACAACATATGACATACATTAACCGAAAGAAAAAATGGCTGAAGTAAGAAATTCGTTACGAGTAATAACACTGAATGTTAATGGATTAAATTCACCAATCAAAAGACACAGATTGGCAGAATGGATAAGAAAATATGATCCATCTATATGCTGTCTACAAGAAACGTACCTTCAACCCAGGGATTCAAGGAGGTTGAAAGTGAATGGCTGGAAAACCATTTCACAAGCTAACAATAGCCAGAAAAGGGCAGGAGTAGCTAACCTAATATCAGACAAAATAGACTTTAAATGCAAACCTATTGTAAGAGACAAAGATGGACACTACATATTAGTAAAAGGAGTAATCTCTCAAGAAGAGAGAACAATCATCAACATTTACGCACCTAATCAAGGTGCCTCAAAATACGTGCGGCAAACTCTGGAAAAACTAAGAGGAGAAATAAATTCCTCTACAATTATAGCAGGGGACTTCAACACACCACTATCATTATTAGACAGAACATCTGGGCAGAGAATCAATAAAGAAACTAAGGCATTCAACAATACATTAGAAGATTTGGACTTAATAGACATATACAGAACACTACACCCAAATACAGTGGGATTTACGTTTTTCTCTAGTGCACATGGAACATACTCCAAAATAGACCACATGCTAGGCCACAGAAGAACTCTCAATGAATTCAGAAAGATTGAGAATACACAAAGTAATTTCTCTGACGACAAAGGAATGAAGTTGGAAATCACTAAGGGACAGAGAAACAGGTTAGGCACAAGAATATGGAAGTTAAACAACACACTCTTAGACAAAGAGTGGGTCAAAGAGGAAATTTCAAAAGAAATCAGTAACTACCTTGAAACTAATGAAAACGACAACACAACATATCAAAACCTATGGGATGCAGCAAAAGGAAATCAAAGAAGACTTAAATAAATGGAAAAATATTCTCTGTTCATGGATGGGAAGACAAAACATCATCAAGATGTCTATCCTACCCAAACTAATCTACAGATTTAATGCAATCCCAATAAATGTCAACACTATATTTTTTAAGGAACTGGAAAAACTAACCACAAAATATATTTGGAGAGGCAAGAGGCCCCGAATTGCCAAAGATATATTGAAAAAGAAAAATGAAGTTGGAGGTATCACATTACCTGACTTTAAAACATACTACAAAGCTACAGTGATCCAAACTGTGTGGTATTGGCACAAGGATAGACATACTGACCAATGGAACCGGATTGAGAGTTCTGATGTAGATCCTCGCATATACAGTCATCTAATATTTGACAAGGCCACGAAGCCCACTCAGTTGGGAGAGAGTGGCCTCTTTAACAAGTGGTCCTTGGTGAACTGGATATCCATATCCAAAAGAATGAGAGAAGAATATCATCTCATCTCACACCTTATACAAAAATCAACTCAAGATGGTTCAAAGATCTAAATATAAGATCCAAAACCATAAAGACCTTGGAAGATAATGTAGGGAAGCATCTACAGGACCTTGTAATAGGAAATGGTTTCATGAACTTCACAGCCAAAGCACGAGCAGCAAGAGAAAAAATTGATAAATGGGATCTCCTCAAAATTAAACACTTCTGCACCCCTAAGGATGTTATTAAGAAAAAAAAAAGGCAGCCTACCCAATGGGAAAAAAATATTCGGCTACCACATATCTGATAGGAGCCTAATATCCTGCATATATAAAGAAATCCTACACCTCGAAAATAAGAGGACAAACAACCCTTTTAAAAAATGGGCAAGTGACCTGAAAAGACACTTCTCCAAGGAATAAATACAAATGGCTAAAAAGCACATGAAAAAATGCTCAACATCACTTGTTATCATGGAAATGCAAAACAAAACTACAATGAGATACCATCTTACACCCATCAGAATGGCAGCTATTAAAAATACAGGACACACTAAATGTTGGAGGGGATTTGGAGGAATAGGAAGCCTCATCCACTGCTGGTGGGACTGCGGTATGGTCCAGCCACTGTGGAGAACAGTTTGGCGGTTCCTCAGAAAACTAGCAGTAGATCTTCCGTATGATCCAGAAATTCCACTGCTGGGTATATACCCAGAAGAACTGAAAACAAAAATACAAACAGATTTATGCACACCAATGTTCATAGAGTCATTGTTCACCACTGCCAAAAGTTGGAATCAGCCCTGGTGCCTAACAACAGACGAATGTATAAGCAAAATGTGGTACATACATACCATGGAATATTACTCAGCTGTAAGAAGGAACAAAGTACTAACACATGGAATAACGTGGATGAATCTTGAAGACCTTATGTTGAGTGAAGCAAGCCAGGCACTGAAGGATGAACAGCATATGACGTCACTGATCTGAACTGAGGAAAGTGAGCAGTCTCTGAGAACCATTGTCTGAAAGATAGGTTAACAAAGGAGAGTAAGAGAAGAGCAGGCTTTGAGCCATCACCCATATGGACATAATCTATGGTAAAGGGATAGAGTGTGGTTGCATGTTGGGGGATGGAGCAGATGAGTGGTGGTGTTCCTGGGTTTGGTGGTGCAGCAATGGGGGATGGGTGGATTAGGAAGGGCTGGTTCAAATCCCCAGGGCATGTAACTGTGAATCTTGACATTCCATGGGTTGGGAGAGGGGGGTATCACGGTCCCTGGGGGGCTGGGGAGAAGGGAACAGTCAAGATCCAATGGGTTGTTTGGTGGTCATGGGGAAGGTTTTTCATTACCTTACAGTAGTGGACACAGGACATGGTAAATATCATCAAAATCATTAAACTGTGTCATCTAAACTGTAAACTATACTGTAAATCACTGACAATGTTTAGTTGCTCTATTTTGCTATCTGCATAACAGTTATAACAATGCTAACAACCAAAAAAAAAAGGGGAGGGGGGTTAATATGGGGTGGGGAAGGGGGGGTGGTTTTGTATCTGGGAGTCTCCGGCACTCCGTGTGTGAATTTGCTGTGACCTAAAACTTCTTTGAAAATTAAATGAAAAATTGGGAGACAATGGGGATTGAGAGGAGGAAGGTGTCATGGCACACCAGACATCCTATAACAGTGATAAAGGGAAGGAAAAAAGGGAAAAAAGAAAAGAGAAAGGAAAAAAAAATGAATATATATATATATATTTTTAAGGCATTTCCTTTGCTTTTTTCCCCATTTTTTGAATGTCCTAATCCACTAATTATGTTTTATTTTGTTTTGTTCTTAGTTTGATTATTTGTATTTTTCCTTCTCTTTTTTTTTTTCCCCCTGACTTTCCTTATGTTTGTCTCTTGCATGTAAGCTTACACAATTGTTTCTTTTTCCTAGTAAGTGTATTTGATTATTTTATGGACTAAATGTTCATGGAGGATTTGGATCACAGAAGGGTTACAATGGGCACTGCAGGGGATTATTGGGGGGGTGTCTGGGGGGGGTTTCATGGGGATTGGTTCATCTGAATATACATGAAATATATTCAAAATCATTCAAAGGATTGGGGGATGGGGCATGGTCACGATGGGTGGAGAATCCCACAATAAATGAGGGAATCTGAATTCCTACCCTGGAGAGCTCTGCCACAGTCTCCAAGGGAGTAGCAATAGTCCTCTGAGTGTAGGGACAGTGCCTGTCAAAATAGGATGACCCACTGATGTTTTTTTTTTTTTTTTTTTTGATGACTACCCTTGTGAGTCTTTGCTCTTGTAAATGAGACTTAGCCTGCAGTTGTGGGGTGCCTAAGGGTTGCCACCTGAGAGCCTCCTTGTTGCTCAAATGTGGCCTCACTCTAAGCCAAACTCAGCATATGATTGCATTACCTTCCCCCCAACGTGGGACATGACTCCCGGGGATGAGCCTCCCTGGCAACGAGGGATTAATACCAAGTGCCAACTGACAACACAACTGGAAAAAGACCTTGAATAAAAGGGGGAAATGGTAAAGACAAATGTGTTCAAGTGGCTAAGAGACTTCAAAGAGAGTCGGGAAGTCATCCCAGAGGTAACTCTTATGCACACCTCAGTAGGAGCTCATAGAATATCTAAGTGCCTATCACCACACTCAGAGGGTTTCCTGAGAGCTCTGGAGATACCCTGGTCCTATATAAGGTGGGATAGCCCCAGAGACTGATGCCTTATCAGTGGGTTCTATTTTGGAATCTGTGCTCCTGAGAGTGACAGAATTAGACTCAAATAAGTCCTCCCTGCACATGGTTCACCAGTCCCTTCTATTCAAACATATATGTGATGCTGGAGTTTTTAGGCATACTTCCAGAGACTGGAGCCTCTGGCCTACCTATGTGCCAGGTGTTCATGAAATCTAGTTGGAGCTGCAACTCCTACCCTACAGCTCAATGGACTCATCCAAGTCACCTGGTGAGGAGACAACGATGGGCAATGGCCATCCCAGAGAATGGAGAGGGCCTGCATCTGCAGACAGGATCATCCAACCCACCATATCCATGGGATACAAGCCCTCTCTCACTTGGAGTTGGAGTGGACATCACCATCCCAGTCCCCTCAGGATTGGGGGAAGAACTATGGACTAGAGTGTACTTGATGGTATTCTCTTGTTCACATATGGTGATTCTAGTAATGCAAGAAATTATAACAATTTGGTGGAGCCAGTGGCCACTTGACACTTTTGGGGTAGGGAGGGGATGAGCAGTTGAAATACAGGGGCTTCTTTGGGAGTTGGAGGTTGTCCTGAGTACTGTTGTGGTAACGGATGTAGGCCATTTTAAATCAGCACACACCACTCAGAACTGAGTTGGAGAGAGTGTGGTCTACAGTGTGAACTGTGGTCTATGGTTGGTGGCAAGGCTCCAGGATGTGTAAGTTCATTGAGGGTGGTGGGCCACACTTGTGGGAGATGTTTGTGTGGGATGTGGTGGGAGGTGTGGGTGGTGGGCAACATGGGAATCCCAGTGGGTTCCGTGTAATTTTTTGGGTAATCTAAGCACCTCTTAAAATATATGTATATATATATATATAAATAACATTTTTGTATGCATATACACATATATGCATATATATTTATATATCATTTTGCAAATGTTTGTATGTATTGTGAGAATTTTGATTTTTACCCACAATAAAAATAAATTAAAAAAAAAAAAAAGTACAGTGGTAGAATGTTTTGTGGCAAATATATCCAAGACAGTTACTAGTGTTGGGCATCGGGTGTGGGAGGACATATGTGGGACATGTCACTATGTAATATGTAAGTGTTCATCTTGCCATAGTGTGTTATCTCAGTGGGTGAATACCCACACAATAAACAAGAAAATATTAAACTCCCATCCTGGGGAGTCTTGCTGTGTTCTCAATTAGAGTTACAAGAATATCTCGAGAACATAGGTAGTGCCAAATTAAAGAAAAAAGACCAATATGTCAAGCCTTCAATATTATTGCAAGTAACTATAAATCTTATTCTTCAAAAATTGAAACATAATGGTTACCATAGAATTCGAGGGAAGGGGGAGGGAAGAATAGAGTATGTGGAACATAGGGCACCATTAGGGCATTAGAATTGTTCTACATGATTTTGCAATAGCAGATTCAGGACATTTTAAATTTCATCAAAACCTATTAAAGTATATGACGCAAACGTAAACCTTAATGTAAACCATTGAGCATGGTTAGTTGCAATGCTTCAATATTTGTACAAAAAAATGTAATAAAGTACTTTCCACATGTAAAATATTATTAATAGAGGAGCAGGGAAAAGGGGGAGGGCATTGTGTATATGAGAACCCCCTATATTTTCTATGTGAACTTTCCATAACCTAAAGTTTCTTTGAAGATAAAATGAAAAAAAAAATAAGACACTATGAAAGAAATTGTCACTGTACATACAAGATAACAGAACTTACAGTGATAAAAGACAAAATGTATAAAAATTTATTTTATATTAAGTATTTATTTTTTAATTTTTGCATTTTTTTGTTTTTTTTAATAATTATTATTTTATTTTCTTATGAATTTTTTTTGGCCTCATTTTTGGAGAGGTTTTGTATCACAAAATGATCACAACTGTGGTGGAAGAGGATCATTGGTGTGGAGTGTCAGTGATAGGAGATGTATGGGGAGAGTGGACTTGGGGCATGGCTCTAAGGCAGATGGTATGAATATGTTCAAGTTTTCATGGGTTGTTGTCTTGATGATTGGAGACCCACACAATAACTGAAAGAATATTGAATTCCCACCCTGGGAGTCCTGCTACATTCTCTACTAAACAAGCAAGAATTTCCCAAGTACATAGGCAATGCCTAGGGAAGGAAGACAGACCATTATACCAGGCCCTTGATATTAATGACTGTACTTATAAACCTTTTCTTGTGAAATTGAAACTTAGCCTGTTATTATATATTGCATAAAAGTTACCTACTGAAAGCCTTCTTGTTGCACAAATGTGGTCTCTCTCTAAGCCAAACTCTGCATATTAATCCATTACCTTCCCCCTAACTTGAGACTTGGCTCCTGGGGATGACCCTCCCTGACAATGAGGGATTATTATCAAGCACCAGCTAATGATGCATCTGGAAAAAGACCTTGACCAAAAGGGGGAAATAAGAGATACAAATGAGTTTGTATGGCTAAAAGTTTTCAAAGTGATTTGGGAGGTAATTCCAGAGGTTAAGCTTATGCACATCTCAGCAGGAGATCATTGACTGAAATGGTAAACAGTGCCTCAAACAGTGGGGCTCCTGAGGGCTACAGAGATTTCTAGACACTATAAGCATGGCAGACAAGCTTACAAATTTGGCACACCATCAATGGGCCTTACTTTGGAATTTATGCTTCTCAGTGTAACAGAGTTAGACTTATTTATAGTTTCCCTACACATGGCTCTTCTGCCCCTTTTATTTGAAGCTATAATTAGCACTATACATGTTAAATATATGCTCCAGAGACTTAAATCTTAAATCTTTATCTGGTCATGTGCCAGTTGAGCCCTGAATCTCACCAGAGTTGTAACACCTACTCTCCAGTATATTGGACTCACCCAGGACAAGTAAAAGGATCTGATGATGGATATCCATCCCAAGAAACAGAGAGTGTGTGCAATGTCAAGCAAAATAGGTCCATCCATCTTCCCCATGGGATCTAAGCCCCCTCTCAATTAGAAACAGAGTGGGCATCACCATCCAAAAATACTCACAACTGGGGAATGAACAAAGGACTAAAGTAGATTTAATAATATTCTATTATACACTTATTTTTACACTAACAATGAGAGAATTGTTATCATTGATTTAAAGGCATTGGCCACCAGAGGCTCTGAGGAGAAGGAGAGGGAAGAATAGGTGTAACATGGGGACGTTTTCAGGACATTGAAGTTGTCCTGCATGACATTGCAATGATGGCCACATGCCATTGCACATTTTATCATAACCTACAAAATTGTGCAAGGCAGAGTGTAAAATATAATGTAAACTATATTCCACAGTTAGTAGCAATGCTTCATTATATGTTCATCAATTGTAACAAATATACCACGCTAATGAAAGATATTGTTAATGTGGAAAAGTGTGAGAATGCTAGGGGATGGGGGCATATGGGTATCCCCTATATTTTTACGTAGCATTTATGGAATTTAAGAATCTATAAAAATTTTTTAAAATTTTAAAAGAAATTTAAATCAAAATTACAATGAGATATCATTTTACATCTATTAGACTAGCAGCTGTTAAAGAAACAGAGAACTACAATTGTTGGAAAGGGTGTGGAGAAAAGGGAACCCTCGTCCAGTGCTGGTGGATTGTGCAATAGTGTAACCATAGTGGAAGTTGATATGGTGGCTCTACAGGAAACTAATTATAGAATTGCCATATGATCCAGCAATTCCACTGCCTGGTATATACTAGAAAAATTTAAAGCATGGACATGAACAGATATATGCACACCATTGTTCATAGCAGCATTATTCATAATTTTCAAAAATTGGAAGCAAACCAAGTGCCTATCAACTGATGAGCAGATAAGCAAAATGTGGTATATATATATATACAATGGAATATTATTCTACCGTAAGAAGAAATGATGTACTGAAGCATGGGACAACATGGATGACTCCTTAAGACCTTATATTGAGTGAAGTAAGCCAGTCACTAAAGGAAAAATATTGCTTGACCTCATTGATATGACTTAAGCATGTTGAGCAGACTTATAGTGCTAGTGACTGGAATATAGGTTATCAGGAGACCGAAAGGGAGTACAGTGTGGTGAACCATTGCTCAATATGGCAAAACTCATGATATGGTGGAAGGTTTCTGTTTAGCAGTGTAGAAGTGTGATGGTATTGCAGGGATGTCCATGAGGTCAATGGTGCTAGAATGTAAGGGTGAGTAGTGTGAGGGGGTTGGACTGGTCTATCCATTAAACTGAGGGGAGAACTGGAGGAAGGAACAGGTGAAACCTGGTTATTTGTAGGTCTGTGGTTGAGATTGCAATGGTGGGAATGTTCTTTTGGAAAATATGGCAGGGGAGGGTCATTGGTATATGGCATTGGTGGTGGGGGGATATGTGGGAAAAGTTGTATTGGGGACACGATTCTATGGAATATTAATGTATTCATTTTGTGATAAGGTGTTTTCTCAGTGGGGGGAAACACACACAATAAAAAAAACAAAACATTAAACTCCCACCCTGAGGAGTCCTGTTACATTCTTAAATAAAAGGGCAAGGATCTCTCGAGTACATAAGCAGTGCTTAATAAAATAAAACAGACAGTATGTTAAGACCTCAATATTAATGCATGCAACTATACACCTTATTCTTCAAAAATTGAAACTTTGTGGTTGCCATAGTTTCTGAGTGGAGGGGGAAGGAAGAATGGGTAGAACATAAGGCATTTTGGAGGCATTGGAATTGTTCTGCATGATCCCACAATGACAGATACAGGCCATTATACATACTGTCAGGAACTATAAAAGTGTACAGTGCAAAATGTAAACCCCTGAATATTGTTAGTAGCAATACTTCAATATTTGTTCATCAGTTGTAACATGTGTACCATACCCATGCAGAGTGTTTTTGTTAGGGAAGGATGAAAGGAGTGGGGATGATAGGAATCTCCTATAATTTCTATGCAACTTTTCTGTAACCTAAAGCTTGGAATATAAAGTACAAAATCAGACACTGGGAGGACAAACAGAAGAAATTTTCAATATACATAAAAATAACAGATCTCAAAGTAATGAAATGCAGAATGCCAAAAATATTTTTAAATTAATTTATTTTATTATATTATTATTTTGGCTTTGTTTTAGGGGAAGTTTTGGATTGCAGAAGGGTTGCAACTGAGGTCAAGGATGATCACTGGTGGAGTGTGTTGGTGGTGGGGAGATGTGTGGGGAGGCATGTATCTAGGGGATGCTTCTATGGAATATGAAGGTGTTCATGTAGTCACAAGATGTTGTCTCTGTGGCTGGAGACCCACACAATGACAAACATAATATTGTATTTCCATCCTGAGGAGTCCTGATACATTCTCTAATACAGTGGAAAGAATCACTACAGTACATGGGCAGGGCCTAAATAGGAAGAGAAACCAGTACACCTGGCATTTGATTTTTTTAAACTTTATTTTGTACATTTAATATTTGAAAATATAAACAAATAAAAACTAAAAAGTAAACACAGATGAATAAATATATACATTTCTCAATTAAATGTAATGGATACATGTAAATTTTTTTTTGAATCAAACAATATATTACACAATATATTTGGTTCGTAGTAACGCATTCATACAGTATTTGTCCTTTTGTGTCTGGCTTGCTTCACTCAACATAATGTCCTCCAGGTTCATCCATGTTACCATATGCTTTATGACTTCATTTCTTCTTACAGCTGCATAATATTCCATCGTTTGAATAGACCGCAGTTTGTTTATCCATTCATCTGTTGATGGACACCTGGGTTTTTTCCAACTTTTGGCAATGGTGAATAATGTGGCTATGAACTTCGGTGTGCAGATGTCAGTTCGTGTCACTGCTCTCAGTTCTTCTGGGTATATACCCAGTAGTGGTATTGCAGGGTCACGTGGCAAGTCTATATTCAACTTCTTTAGGAACTGCCAAACAGTCCTCCATAGTGGTTGTACCATCCTGCATTCCCACCAACAGTGAAGAAGTGTTCCTATTTCTCCACATCCTCTCCAACACTTGTTCTCTGTCTTTTTAATAGTGGCCATTCTGATAGGTGTGAACTGATATCTCATTGTAGTTTTGAGTTGCATTTCCCTAATCATGAGTGATGTTGAGCATTTCTTCATGTGTTTCTTTGCCATTTGTATTTCTTCTTCAGAGAAAACTCTATTCAAGTCTTTGGCCCATTTTTTAATTGGGTCATTTATCTTTTTATTGTTGAGTTGTAACATCTCTTTATATATCCTGGATATTAAACCCTTATCAGATATGTGATTTCCAAATATATTTTCCCATTGAGTTGGCTGCCTTTTCACCCTTTTGACAAAGACCTGTGAGGTGCAAAAGTATTTAATTTTGAGGAGGTCCCATTTATCTACTTTTTCTTTTGTTGCACGTGCTTTGGGTGTAAGGTGCAAGAAACCACCACTTACTACAATGTCTTGAAGATATTTCCCTACATTTTCTTCTAGTAGTTTTATGGTCCTAGCTTTTATATTCAGATCTTTGATCCATTTTGAGTTTATTCTTGTATAGGGGGTGAGATAGGGGTCCTTTTTCATTCTTTTGGTTATAGATATCCAGTTCTCCCAACACCATTTGTTGAAGAGACTGTTTTTTCCCATCAGCGTGGGCTTGGTAGGTTTGTCAAAAACCAGTTGACTGTATAGGTGAGGGTATATTTCTGGATTCTCAATTCTATTCTACTGATCGATATGTCTATCTTTATGCCAGTACCATGCTGTTTTTATCACTATAGCTTTGTAATATGTTTCAAGGTCAGGCAGTGAAATTCCTCCCACATAGGTCTTCTTTTTTAGAATACTTTTGGCTATTCGGGTGCATACCCTTCCAGATGAATTTGGTAATTGTCTTCTCTAATTCTGTAAAGTAAGCTGTTGGGATTTTGATTGGTATTGCACTGAATCTATAAATCAGTTTGGGCAAGATTGACATCTTCATGATATTTATTCTTCCAATCCATGAACACGGACTATCTTACCATTTTTTTAGGTCTTTTTAAATTTCTTTTAGCATTGTTTTGTAGTTTTCTGCAAATAGTTCCTGTACTTCTTTGGATAAATTAACTCCTAGGTATTTGAGTCTTTTTGTTGCTATTGAAAATGGAATTTTCCTCCTGATTTCCTCCTCAGAATATTCAGTACTAGTGTACTAAAACATTACTGATTTTTGCATGTTGATCTTGTATCCTGCCACTTTGCTGAACTCATTTATTAGTTCAAGTAGCTTTGTTGTGGATACTTCAGGATTTTCTAAATACAGGATCAAGTCATCCACAAACAGGGAGAGTTTTACTTCCTCTTTTCCTATTTGGATGCCTTTAATTTTTTTGTCTTATCTAATTGCCCTAGCTAGAACATCTAGTACAATGTTAAATAACAATGGTGACAGTGGGCATCCTTGTCTTGTTCCTGATCTTAGGGGGAAAGCTTTCAACCTTTTCCCATTGAGTATGATGTTGGCTGTGGGTTTTTCTTATATGCCTTTTATCATATTGAGGAATTTTCCTTTTATTCCTATCTTTTGAAGTATTTTTATCAAAAAAGGATGTTGGATTTTGTCGAATGCCTTTTCTGCATCTATTGAGATGATCATGTGGTTTTTTTCCTTCAATTTGTTAATGTGGTGTATTACATTGATTGCTTTTCTTATGTTGAACCAGCCTTGCATACCAGGAATAAATCCCACTTGGTCGTGATGTATAAATATTTTGATATGTTGTTGGATTCTATTTGCAAGTATTTTGTTGAGAATTTTCTCATCTATGTTCATTAGAGAGATTGGTCTGTAATTTTATTTTCTTGTGGAATCTTTATCTGGCTTTGGTATTAGGGTGATGTTGGCTTCATAAAATGTGTTGGGTAATTTTCCGTCCTCTTCAATTTTTTGGAAGAGTTTAAACAGGATTGGTGTTAATTCTTTTAGAAATGCTTGGTAGAATTCACCTGTGAATCCATCTGGTCCTGGACGTTTCTTTGCTGGGAGATTTTTGATGACGGATTCAATCTCCTTAATTGTTATTGGTTTGTTAAGTTTTTGTATTTCTTGCTGTGTCAGTGTAGGTTCGTTATGAGTTTCTAGAAATTTGTCCATTTCATCCCGGTTGTCTAGTTTGTTGGCATATAGTTCCTCATAATATCCTCTTATGATTCTTTTTATTTCTGTGAGGTCATTTGTAATTTCCCCCCTTTCATTTCTGATTGTATTTATTTGCATCTTGTCTCTTTTTTCTTTGTTAGTCTAGCGAGCGGTTTGTCAATTTTATTGATCTTCTCAAAGTCCAGCTTTTGGTTTTGTTGATTTTCTCTTTGTTTTTCTGTTCTCATTTTCATTTATTTCTGCTCTAATCTTTATTATTTCTTTCCTTCTTTTTGCTTTGGGATTGGTTTGCTGTTCTTTTTCTAGTTTCTCAAGTTGTTCAGTTAAATCTTTCAGTTTAGCTCTTTCTTGTTTTTTAATATAGGTATTTAGTGCTATAAATTTCCCTCTCAAGACTGCCTTCGCTGTATCCCATAAGTTTTGATACGTTGTGTTCTCATTTTCATTTGTCTCAATATATTTACTGATTTCACTTGCAATTTCTTCTTTGACCCAACGAATATTTAGGAGTGTGTTGTTCAGTCTCTACACATTTGCAAATTCACTTTTTTCCGGTCTGTTATTGATTTCTAGTTTCATTCCATTATGATCTGAGAAGGTGCTTTGTATAATTTCAATCTTTTTATATTTATTGAGAGCTGTATTGTGACCTAACATGTGGTCTATCCTGGAGAAAGATCCATGGGCACTTGAGAAGAATGTATAACCCACTGAGTTTGGATGCAGTGTTCTGTATATGTCTGTTAAGTCTAACTTGTTTATCATATTGTTCAAGTTCTCTGTTTCCTTGTTGATCTTCTGTCTAGTTGTTCTATCTAATGATGTGAGAGGGTTGTTGAAGTCTCCAACGATTATTGTAGAAATGTCTATTTCTCCCTTCAGTTTTGCCAGAGTTTGTCTCATATATTTTGAGGCACCCTGGTTAGGTGCATAGATATTTATGACTTAAATCTTCCTGGAGGATCGTCCCTTTTATTAATATATAATGGCCTTCCACATCTCTTATCACTTTTTTGCATTTGAAGTCTGTTTTGTCTGATGTTAGTATAGCTACCCCTGCTCTTTTTTGTTTACTATTTGCGTGGAGTATCTTCTTCCAACCTTTTGCTTTCAGCCGGTTTGTATCCTTGGGACTGAGGTGAGTTCCTTTTTGTTTTGTTTTTTTTTTAATTATTTATTTATTTTTATTGTGGGTAAAAATCAAAATTCTCACAATACATACAAACATTTGCAAAATGATATATAAATATATATGTATATATGTGTATTTCCTTACAAAAATGTTATTTATATATATATATATACACATATATTTTAAGAGGTGCTTAGATTACCCAAAATATTACATGGAACCCACTGGGATTCCCATGTTGCCCACATCTCACACCTCCCACCACATCCCACACAAACATCTCCCACAAGTGTGGCCCACCACCCTCAATGAACTTACACATCCTGGAGCCATGCCACCAACCATAGACCACAGTTCACACCGTACACCACACTCTCTCCCACTCAGTTCTGAGTGGTGTGTGCTGATTTAAAATGGCCTACATCCGTTGCCACAATGGTACTCAGGACAACCTCTAACTCTAGACATGACTCCCGGGGATGAGGATCCCTGGCAACGAGGGATTAATACCAAGTGCCAACTGGCAACACAACTGGAAAAAGACCTTGTATAAAAGGGGGAAATGGTAAAGACAAATGAGTTCAAGTGGCTAAGAGACTTCAAAGAGAGTCGGGTGGTCATCCCAGAGGTAACTCTTACGCAAACCTCAGTAGGAGCTCATAGAACATCTAAGTGCCTATCACCCCACACAGAGGGGTTCCTGAGAGCTCTGGAGACACCCAGGTCCTATATAAGGGGGGATAGCCCCAGAGACTGATGCCTTATCATTGGGCTCTATTTTGGAATCTGTGCTCCTGAGAGTGACAGAATTGGACTAAAATAAGTCCTCCCTGCACATGGTTCACCAGTCCCTTCTATTCAAACCTATATGTGATGCTGGAGTTTTTAGGTATACTTCCAGAGACTGGAGCCTCTGGCCTACCTATGTGCCAGGTGTGCATGAAATTTCGGTGGAGCTGCAACTCCTACCCTACAGCTCAATGGACTCATCCAAGTCACCTGAGTTGAGTTTCTTGTAAGCAGCATATGGATGGCTCATGTATTTTTATCCATTCTGTCAGCCTATATCTTTTGATTGGGGAATTTAATCCATTTACATTCAATGATATTACTGAAAATACACTATTTATTAACTCCATTTTATTCTTTGGTTTTCATATGTCATCTTATTTTTGTCTCTCTTTTTCCTCTTTTGGTTATCCTTTCTGCTTTTCTTTCTTCTATACTCTCCTCCAAGCCTTTCTCTCCTGTCTTTTTCTTTCAGGTTCTAAGGCTTCCTTTAATATTTCCTGCAAAGTTGGATTCTTTTTTGCAAACTCTCTTAGTTTCTGTTTGTTTGTGAATACTTTATATTCACCTTCATATTTGAAGGACAGTTTTGTTAGATAAAGAATTCTCGGCTGGCAGTTTTTTTCTTTCAGTTTCCTAATTGTATCATACCACTGTCTTCTCGCCTCCATGGTTTCTGAAGAGAAATCTGCACTAAGTCTTATTGGACGTCCTTTGTATGTGATTGTTTGCTTCTCTCTTGCTGCTCTGAGAATTTTCTCTTTATCTTTTATATTTGCCATTCTGAATAATATGTGTCCTGGCATAGGTCTATTTGGATTTATTCTCATTGGGGTACGGTGTGCTTCTTGGACATGTAAGTTCATTTCTTTCGTGAGAGTTGGGAAATTTTCAGCTATTAATTCCTCAAATACTCTTTCTGCCCCTTTTCCTTTGTCTTCCCCTTCTGGAACTCTCATGACACGTATGTTCTTGCATTTTGTGTTGTCATTCAACTCTCTGAGCCCCTGCTAAATTTTTTTCCATTCTTTTCTCTCTCTGTTCTTTTCTCTCTTCAATTTTAGCTGCTCTGTCTTCGGTATCACTTATTCTTTCTTCTATCATTTCGAGTCTGCTGTTGTATGTCTCAAATGTATTTTTGACTTCACCTATTGTGTCTTTCATTCCCACGAACTCCATTACTCTTCTGTTCAGGATTTCAAATTCATCTTTGCGTTTGCTCAATAACTTCTTGATGTCATTGATCTCTTTAACTGCATTTTCTTTCATCTCATTAATTTGATTTTGGAAATTTGTGCCCATCTCACTGATTAGTTCTCTCAAATTCTGCATCTCTTCTGGGTCTTTGCTGTATTCCTTTTCTTGGGCCATGTCTTCTATTTTCTTAGTATGCCTCGTAATTTTTTTGCTGGTGCTTAGACATCTGGTTATTTTGTATTTTACTTAAATGTTCTATCTCTTTCTCTTTTATGGGGTTTTAGTGGCAGGAGATGTGAGTTACCACAGCTCTTTGATTTTTGGCTCAACCTTGATTGTTAGGATTGTTCTGCTGGTTGCTCAAAACTGGGCACTGGAACCAGTAATTGGTTGTAGAGGTATTTGATATTGATGGTCATAGTTATGAACTTCATTCTTCTGAATTTGAAACATAGCCTAGTAATATATATTATTTAAGAGTTAGCCCCTGAAAGCTTCCTTTCTGCTCAAATTTCTGCTCAAATATGGCCTTTCTCTAAGCCAATCTCAGCATATAAACACACTACATTATCCCCAGCATGGGACATGAATCGTAGGGATAAGCATCCCTGGCAATGACAGATTATTACAAAGAACCAATTAGCAATGCATTTGGAAAAAGACTTTGGCCAAAAGGGGGAAATATTAAAAACAAATGAGTTTTTATGGCTAAGAGATTTCAAAGTAAGTCAGGAGGTCATTCCAGAGGTTAAACTTATGCATGTCTCAGGAGGTTGTTCCTGACTGCCAGAGTAAGCAGCACCTCAAGCAGGGGTACTCCTGAGGGCTCTACAGACATCTAGACACTAGAGGCAGGTCAAACAACCCCAGGAAATTGGCATCCCATCAGTAGACTTTACCTTAGAATATAATATAATCTATCTCCACAATGTGTAAGAGTTAGATTCATTTATAATTTGCCCACATATGGTTCTTCTGTCCCTCTTACCTGAACCTCTAATTAGCACTATACCCATTAAATATATACCTCAAGAAGTTACATTTTTTGTTTGTTCATATGCCAGTTGAGCCCTGAATCTCAGCAGAGTTGCAACACCTACTATCCAGTTCATTGGACTTACCCAGGACAACTAACAAAAGGATGATGAAAACCATGTCCATTCCAAAAAACAGAGAGCATCTACAACTGCAAGCAAGACAGTTCCATCCTTCTGTCTCATGGAATCTAAGACTCATTTCAATCATAAGCAGAGTGGGCATCAATATCTCAAATCCTCAAGGTTGAGGAATGAACAAATATATGGGGAGAATGCAAATATGGACCAAAGTACAATTATTATTCTAGTAATGGAAGAACTTGTAACATTGATAAAAAGTCAGTGGTCACCAGAGGTTCTGAGGGGAGGGAGAAGAAAGGATAGGTGTAACATGAGACATTTTTAGGAATTTGGGTTTGTTCTGAATGATAATGCAATGACAGATACAGGCCACTATTCATTTTGTCAAAACCTATAAAATGGTGCTGTGCAAAGTGTAAAACATAAAGTAAACCACAAACCATGGTTAATAGCAACGCTTCAATATGTGTTCATCAATTGTAACAAATATACCACACTAATAAAAGTTGTTAATGGGGGAAATTTTGGAAGAGGTGGGGGTGGGATATATGGGAATCCCTTATATTTTCAATGTGACATTTATGTAATCTAAAGCTTCTTTAAAAATAAAGGAAAAAAACCCAGCAAGATGGAGGCAGAATAAGGAGATACTAGAGTCAGCTCATGCTTCAGGGAAGCTCGCAATCACCCTGAGCTATCTAAAGCACCTGTTTCAAGCTATCTTGAAAGAATGAAAGGAGGAAACTCCCATTTGCAGAGAAGATTCGTAAGTAGAACACTCCACACCATGGAGGCCAGTTACATCCTCCACTGGCTACACAAGCCTTGTCAAGAACTATTCTGTTTCTGGAATTGGAAGCTCCATTTCCCAAAAATGGGAGAGAAAGAAAGAGCTGGGCACAAACGCCACTTTCTGATTAGTAAATTCAGCTAGCTAAAGTATAATCCTAAGAACAGCTAAAGTTTGAACCTAAGTCAGAAAAATGGCAGCAGCCATTTTAACTATGCCCCTGACATGACAAGAAACAGGGCAGTCTGAAAATCACAGTGTTGGTAGGATTGCATCTCCAGCCTAAGCCCTAATCCCACCCCTGCAAGGAGGAAGCTGGGGGGACCTGCATCAGCCTCTCTGGGAAACTACAGGGCATGCCAAGTAGGTCGGTGAACATTCTACTCTGACAGCACAATCTGCCCCTGGAACTATTTTGTGGCTGGAGTTGGAAGCTCCATCTCCTAAAAACAGGAAAGGAAGAGATGATGGGCCACTGACTATAGCTCCTGATTAGTAAATTCAGCTGGCTAAAGTATAACTCTAAGAATAGCTACGTTTTGAATCTGTACATGTCAGAAAGATGCTGGTAGCTGCCATTTTAACTCCACCCTTGGAAAGAAGGGAAGCAGGGCAGATTGAAAACCACAGGGATGGTAAAGACCAACTTCTTTCCACCCAGATAAGACTGTAGCCTTAGCCTAGGCTTCAGCCTCACCTCTGGCACGGAGGAATATAGTGGGACCTGCACCAGCCTCTCTGGGTAACTGCAGGTATATTGGGCTGGCACACACTAAATATACAGAAGCCTACACCGGAAACTGTGGTTATTTTGGACCTGCATGGCATAGATTGCTTCCCATACCTGCAGCTCCATCCCCACCCAAGGAAGGGGAGGAAGGGTGTGCCTTCATCAGTCTCTCCAGGTAACTACAGACTAAGCCTGCATGACTTGAATTATTAAATGGGGCTATGGCTCTGTCCCTACCCTTGGCAAAGGAGAAAGTTGGGAGAAGCTTTATCAGTCCCTGGGACAATTCAGGCAGCTTGAACCTCCACAACTTACAGTACCAATTACATCCTTGGCTCCTACTACACAACCAGCAAGTGAGAAAGCACAAGGAAGCACTAAACTAAAGAGAGAAACTGCACCCAAAATAAATACATCTAGTAAGCCAGATGCCAAGACACCAAAAAGAACTACAATGCATACCAAGAAACAGGAAGATATAACACAGTTAAAGGAACAAGATAAGCCTCTAAATGACATAAAGGGTGTGAGAAAACTATTCGTAGGTGTTCAAACATATCACCTTAATAAATTCAATGAGATGGCTAAAGATATTAAGGATATTAAGAAGACATTGAATGTGCAAAAAGAATTTGAAAGCATACACAGAAAAATTTCAGGTCTTAGTGGAATGAAAGGCACAGTAAATGAAATTAAAAATACACTGGAGTCATATGACAGCAGACGTGAGATGACAGAAGAAAAGATTTGTGAGGTTGAAGTCATGGCCTCCAAAAGTGACCATACAAAAGAATAATTGAAGAAAAGAATGGAAAATATTGAACATGGTCTCAGGGACTAAATGACAGCAAGAGACATGCAAACATACATATCACGGGTGCCCCAGATGAAGAGAAGGAAAAGAGGCAAAAGGAATATTTGAATAAATAATAGTAGAAAATTTCCCAACCCTACTGAAGGATGTAGAGATCCATGTCCAAGGAGCACAATGTACTCCCATCTGAATAAATCCAAATAGATCAACTCCAAGACACATACTAATCAGAATGTCAAATGGCAAAGAAAAAGAGAATTGTGAGAGCAGCAAGAGAAAGGCAATGCTTAACACATAAGGGGTACCCAATAAGATTAAATGCTGATTTCTCATAAGAAACCATGGAAGAAAGAAGACAGTGATATGATATATTTAAGATACTGCAAGATAAAAACTTCCAGCCAAGAATCTTATATTCAGCAAGATTGTCTTTCAAAAATGAGGACAAGTTTAGAATATTCACAATCAAACAGAAACTGAGAGAGTTTATAACAGAGACCAGCCTTGCAGGAAATAGCAGAGGGTGTGCTGCAGTCTGAAAAGAAAAGACAGGAGAGAGAAGCTTGGAAGAGAGTCTAGAAATAAAGATTATATCAGTAAAAGTAGCTAAAAGCCTCAAAATAGTGGTGAAAATAAAATATGATAGGTAAAACCCCAAGGTCAAAATGGATGAAATAAGAACTGCTTTTACAGTAATAACATTCAATGTTAATGGATTAAACTCCCCAATCAAAAGAATTACACTGGGGTAATGGATAAGAAAATATCAGTTCTCTATATGCTGTCAGCAAGAGACTCACCTTAGATCCAAGAACACCAATAGGTTGAAAGCGAAAGGCTGGAAAAAGATATTCCACACATGCACTAAATTCGATTCACAATAGCGACTAAAAAAAATCAAATATTTGGGAATAAAGTTAACCAAAGGTGTAAAGCATTTGTATTCAGAAAACTACAATGCATTGTTAAAAGAAATTTTAAAAGGACCTAAATAATTAGAAAAACATTCCATTCTCATGGATTGGAAAACTAAATATCATTATGATATCAATTCTACCCAAATTGATATACAGATTCAATGCAATCCTGATAAAACTTCCACCAGCATTTTAAAAAATAAATGAAAAACACCATTATCAAATTTATTTGGATGGGTGAGTGGTTCCTTTTATAAAGGAAAAAAAAAATTGGAGGATTCTCACTTCTGAACTTTAAATCAGATTATCTAACTACATTGGGAAAAACAGCATAATACTGTCTTAAAGGCATACACACAAACCAATGCAACTGAAACAGAACCTCACATCTATGGTCAAGTGATTTTTGACAAGCCCATCAAACTGACTCAGCTTGGGCAGAACAGCCCATTCAACAAATGCTGGGGGAAGTAGATATCCATAACCCAAAGAAAGAAAGAGGACCCTTATCTCATACCTTATACAAAAATTAACTTAAAATAGACCAAAAACTTAAATATAAAAGCAAGAACCCTAAGGTTTCTAGAAGAAAATGTAGGAAAACTGCTTCAAAACCTCATGGTAGGTGGTGAATTCTTAAAAGAGATAAGAGGAGGACTGAGATGGACTACTGATGCTTAATGTATGTAAAAGTTTCAATTAACTTTACTGTAAAAGTGTGTTAATGTATATAGTTGATGGTAACACATTATAACACAAAAATTTTGTGGTAACACAAAAATTATAGTGAGTAACAGATAGTTTATAAATGGGAATGTGGCTGGAAAGTGTAGTCTAGGTTTGTAAATGTCAATTTGAAAGAAGGCTAGAGAATAATCTAGGGAATGAATAATACAATAAACCCAGAGGTGGGTGAGAATTATGGCTTATGGTAAAAATGCAAGAGTGTCCTTTTGAGCTAGAGCAGATGTACATCGATATTGCAGGGTATTGGGAATGTGGAGAAGCTTGGAAAAAATACAACTGGTGTGATCTATGGACTGTGATTAACAGCAATACCATAATACTCATTCTTCTATGCCAAAGATGTACTGTGTTGATAATGTGGGAGTATTGAAAGGGTATGCAAGTTGTGCACTATGGACCATGGTTGATGGTGGTAGTCTGATGATGTTATATCGTGGTCTGTGACAAATATTCCACCATGGAGTGGTGTGTTGATGGAGGGTGTTGTATGGGAGCTCTGAACATGTCCATGAGTGTTTTGTAAGTTTACAACTTCTGTAAAGAAAATATATTTTTAAAATGTTAAGGTTTGTTGGGGAAAAATACACCAAATGTAAGATATGGACTATAGTTAATAGTAAGATTTTGATGATATTCTTTCATAATTTGTAACAAATGTCTTACAAAAATACAAGGTGTTAGTGGTGGGTTGATGTATGGGACCCCTGTATGATGTTATGCATGCTTGCTTTGTAACTTCACAAGTTTTGCTATACACTTATTGCTCATGTATGTTCATGCATGAATGTCATAAAAATAACTAATAATAATAATAATA